>APFE031296600.1:4407-79683 GCA_000404065.3 Pinus taeda | reverse complement strand
GATGCTTTTCAGCATAGACAGTGGTGAATTCCTCTGTTAAGAGGAAGACTCTTTTGCAACAGCAGCATGTCAAGGAGTTGAGGAAGTGTTTGGGTAAGATTGAATGCCCAGCAGGTGAAATTAAAGGGGAGTGTTGGAACTGGTAATTTCCCCTGTGCGCGGGAGGCCAGCAGTAATGGCGCGCGGTCAGCAGTCAACGGAAACTGAAAACCACCGCGGCAAACCACTGCAGCAAACTTGAAACCGGCAGGAAGATATCGCACCACCTTTCGGCCTGAAGTGGTTTCTGGACAGTGTGGTCCGATGCTGACATATGTCCACCCATGACGTGCCCATGACATAAGCACCTGACATCCATCGGAAGGTAACGATGGGTCAGCTCACCCCGCCCGATATGCGTCCGATCATGGTGCATCTCTCTCCGCCGTCCGATTGAAGAGGAAGCTGTCCGCCGGTTAAAGTCTTCATGGTACGCGTACGGGGCCTGTTAAAATTTAATGAGGTGTGGACCATACGTTGCCGCCCATACCTTATGTTTAATTGTTGTCATATGTTTTGGTAAGGTTTTAATATTTCTTACGGCTGGAGTATGGGTAAGTTTTTTTTAAATATATGTTTTAAAAAAAAAAAAAAAACGTTGACCATATTTCTTTTAATGTATTATCGCACGGGGATTGAAAAATATGTAATGTGTAATGTGTATTGCACATGGGAATATAAAAAAAAGGATTAGAGTTCGCGGCAGCCATTAAAAGAAAAACACAGGGATCGTAGTGTGAAGAATTACACACGGCGAGGAGATGAATTGGGCTCGCAGCAGCCAATAAGAAAAATCGAAGAATTGTAATTCTGTGTGTTATGTGAAAAACACAGGGTGAAAATAAAACAGAGGGTCCGCAGCACAGAAAGGATATTACACAGGGTGAGGTGAAAATCTTGGTTTGTCGCAGCCATTGAAAACCAAGGGAACGCACAGATGTATTTTTGTTTTGGGTTGAAATGTAATGTCATGTATTTGGCATGAAATGCAGGAACATAAATTTTTCTTTGTAATGTAAAAAGTAAAAGAACTCACAGCAGTGCACAGGAGTAGAAGGAAAAGTAAATGAAGAAAACCAGTGGGTTGTTTTGTTTCAAATCCATGAGTTGTTTCACATAGGTGAAAAGGTAAATCTGTAACTCCCTGTAAGTTTTGTTTTCACACAGTAGTGAATGTAAATGAAATATTTACACAGTGGTGTAAAATTTCATAGGAGGCAGAGTAATTTCTTTTGTAATGTCTTGGTGAATCCCTCTGAGTGAAAGAGGATGAATATGTCTCAGTAAATTCTGAGGTAAAAACAGAGTTTTGGTTTAATGTTGTTTTTGGTAAATCCCTCACAGCAAAGAGGATGAATGTATATCAGTCATTTTATTTTAATGAATAGAGATCTTTTATGGTGATGAAATACTCTGTTCTCAGTTAATTTTAAAAGACTTCTGTGAGTAAAAGATCCTGGTGTAAAGGAAACAGAGCATTGCCTCTGTGTTTTATATTTTATGGTTTTGGTATTTTCCCATCACACAGAGAGAAAAATACCCAACATTTATTAACCATAGGGGCCCTGATGTGAAGAAAACCTTCGCCAGTTTTCTCTACCATCGGCTTTTTTCATGTGGACTGAAGGTCTTCTTGGACCAGCAAGAGTTGGAACGAGGAGATTATCTAACCCCTCAAATAGAGAGCGCTATTCAAACAGCCACTGTGCATGTGGCCATTTTCTCACCCACATACGCTGAATCAACCTGGTGCCTAAAGGAGCTCTTACTGATGTTGGAGTCAAAGGCTGTTATAATTCCAGTGTTTTACGGCGTAAAGCCTGATACCCTTCGGTGGACGCAGGGAAAAGGAGATTATGCTGATGCCCTACGGGTACTGGAAAAGAAGAGGAAGCGTGATCAAGTTACCCCGCGACACGACTCAACGACTATTGAAAGCTGGAGAGAAGCTCTTTCTAATGTTGCTGGAATAAGCGGCTTCGAGCTAGAGGCGTGTAACGGGTAAGCATTCAAACTCCCCTTTCAGCAAATTTTTATTACCTTATGTCCATAGATATACATAGACATCTGTTTCTCAATAGTCATTTTTATTTTCTTGGGAATGACCAGTGACCAGAGGGAGTTGCTAGAGAAGGTGGTTGAGAGTGTGCTGAGAAAGGTGAAGAAGCCACCATTGAATGTAGCCAAATATCCAACGGGTTTGGATAAAATGGTGATAGATTTTGAAAATGAAGTTTTGTCTCTGCATCAACAGAGTGGAAGAAAACCTCAGGTCGCAGGGATTGTAGGTTTAGGCGGTGTAGGAAAGACAACCCTGGCCAAAGAACTCTACAATGGGAAGCGTTCACATTACAAGAAGTATTTCTTTTTGGCTGATGTAAGAGAAAATGCAGGTAAAGGCTCTTTAACTACATTGCAGAGCACGCTTCTTAAGAGCTTGATTGGGTCAAGTCTGCCCATAGACAATAAGGATGAAGGTATAGAAATGCTTAAAAAGCATCTCTCCTCTGACCCGATTTTATTAGTTTTAGATGATGTAGATACCGTGGATCAGGTTGATGAACTCGTGCCAGATCGAACTTGTATCCACTCAGATAGCTTAATATTGATTACGTCCAGAGATAAGGATGTTCTCACAAGATCAGGGGTAGAAAATTCATTAATTTATAAGTTAAATGGGCTAAATAAAGAACACTCCCTCGAGCTATTTTGCCAGCATGCCTTCGGCCGACCCGATCCACTCTCAAATTTTGAAAACTTGGCTGAAGAGTTCGTAAATGCCTGTCATGGATTACCTTTATCATTAAAAGTCGTCGGGGCACTTCTCCATGGAAACAATGACACGTTTTATTGGCATAAGCAACTCGACAAACTTAAGAAGATACTTCCCAGAGATATACAAGAAAGGCTTCGAATTAGTTACGATGCTCTGGATGCAGAGGAAAAAAATATGTTCTTAGACATTGCGTGTTTTTTCGTTGGAGAAGAGAGGGATACGGCGATCAGAATATGGAATGGCTCAGGATGGGACGGCTATTTGGGGCTTCGAAATCTACAAAACAGGTGTCTGGTCGAAGTGGTGGAAGAGAAGTGTTGGGTTGACAATTCCCCCCATATTCCAGTGCCATACACTATCAACCGTACCAATATACATATGCATGACTACCTGAGACACTTGGGAAGACAGATTGCCTGCTCAATGTCGCCGTGTCGACTTTGGCCTTGGGACGAGAGCGGCTTTGATAATTTGTTGCAGCAATCATCTGTGAGTAGTCAACCTTTAGTCCTTTATATTTATTCAGAAAAGGTCCGGGCTCAACTTTGTAGTTCTTCATTATTTTGCAAGAGTTAACGTTTAACAAATATCATTTTTTTTATAATGTACAGGAAATAACCGTGCGTGGAATTCAAATGGTTTTAAGAAATTATCTTGACGATAATGATTTTGAAGGTATTCAGATGAAGAGGTTACAACTGGTTGATACTCAAGGTACTCTTTTGGAACGCATTTGGAAGAGGGTGAAGTCAGCAGATCTCATATGGCTCCGCTGGGAAAATTGTCCACACTCTTCCCTCCCTCCCTGGATTCCAATGAAGAACTTAAGGGTTCTTAAGGTATCCGGGGACACAATTGAAACATTGTGGCAACAGGAATCACAGGTAAATTGAAATTTGTTGTCTAAACATGTGTAGTGTTTAGTGGCTATTATCACCATGATGTCTTCGAAAGGTTTTGTAGATGAGAATCATGATCCATATATTAATATAAGTATCGTTGTTATAGCTCAAATGAACATTTTGCAGGCATCTCTGCATTTGCCTGTACGTTTGGAGGAGTTGCGAGTGGATAAATGTAAGCGTTTGAAGAGCATAGAAGGGTTGGCCCAGCTGACAAAGCTTCAACGGTTAGACGCTAATTGGTGCGATGAGTTAGTAGAGCTGCCAAGTATGGAAACATTGGTATGTTTGGAGGAGTTGCGGGTAAGGGGATGTGTGCAGCTGAGGATCATACGGGGATTGGAGCAGGCGAGAAAGCTTCGACGGTTAAATGTTGGTAGGTGCTATAGGTTAGAAGACCTACCGAGTATGGAGACATTGGTGTGTTTAGAGGTGTTGCAGTTAGAGAGGTGTAAGAAAGTGAAGAGTATTAGAGGGTTGGAGCAGGCTGCAAAGCTTCGGCGGTTAGATGTCCGTGGGTGCAGAGGGTTAGATGAGCTGCCAAGTATGGAGACATTGGTGTCTTTGGAGGATTTGCGGGCAGCGGCATGTCCAAAGGTCAAGAGCATACTGGGATTGGAGCACGCGACAAAGCTTTGGCGGTTGGATGTTCGTGAATGCATTGAGTTAGAGGAGCTACCACCTATGGAGACATTGGTATCTTTGGAGGTGTTGTGGGCAGAGGCATGTCCAAAGCTGAAGAGTATAAGGGGGTTGAGGAATGCCACAAACCTGCGAGAGTTGAAGCTTAGTGGGTGCTCTGAGTTAGATGAGCTGCCCAGTATGGAGAAATTGCTATCATTGGAGGGGTTGTGGGCAGACGGTTGTACGAAGCTGAAGAGCATACGGGGGTTGGAGAATGCAACAAACCTTAGATGGTTGGATGTTAGTCGGTGCTCTGAGTTAGATGAGCTGCCAAGAATGGAGACATTGGTATCGTTGGAAGGGTTGTGGGCAGAGGGATGTTCAAAGCTGAAGAAGATACAGGGGTTTAAGCAGGAGACAAACCTTCGATGGTTACATGTTAGCGGGTGCTCTGAGTTACATGAGCTGCCAATAATGGATAGATGCGTATCTTTGGAGGAGTTGTGCGCAGACGGATGTGCCAAGCTAAAGAGCATACGAGGGTTGGAGCAGGCGACAAACCTTCGAGGGTTAAATGTTAGTGGGTGCTATGAGATAGAGGAGCTGCCAACAATGGAAACATTGCTATCTTTGGAGGAGTTGCGGGCAGACGGATGTATTAAACTGAAGAGCATACGGGGCTTATTGCAGTGTACTCAGCTTCGGACGCTAAGCGTCAGAGGGTGCTGTGAATTAGTAGAGGTGGAAAGTATTGAACATTGTACGTGGTTGGAGAAGTTTGCCGATTACGGATGCAACAAGTTACAGTGTCCAGTGTGGGAGTAATGGACGAGTGGCGCAGATTATCAAGGCAGGTAAGGCGGTCATAATACTCTTATTCACGATCTTCACTATATTACAGTATACATTTTGTAATAACAAGTTTTTGTTTAGGGTTTCAATATTACACTTTTATGACCCAAATTCAATAATTTGTTTGTTAGAGATTTAGTGTATTATTCTATTTTAATTTTAGAGATTTTGTTGGTTAGAGATTTGCTGGTTTATTTTCTTATTTAATTTGTTTCCGGTTTGATAAATAAACTCTATCCAATTAAAAAAATGCGTTCAAATCATAGTGCTGATAATAAACTCTACCCAATAAAAAAAAATGCGTTCAAATCAGAGTGCTGATATATACCATCAAAGAAACCAATGCCATTTCAATTATCATAAAGTTTTTAAAAAATTTCATCACAAATATATATTTGATATATTGTTTTAACATTTAAAACAACTTTCATAATTTCAAATGTGCATAAACTTCTTATACTTTAATAAGGATCGGATGTGACGGGACGTAAATCGGAATGGGCTATAATTCCCTCACAGTGGAAGTCAATTTGAATTTGTTATTTTTCACTGTACACGAAATGATGCAGAAAATTAGATAGATTGAATTTTTTTTTACTGTATTCATATTTAGGCCAATGAGCGATCGGCATTTCTTTTGACTCGGGGAATTTTTTATTTTTGTCTGCTTTTTTAACTTAAGCATGACATCTGTGCACATCCGATGTCATAGGCATTGATTTTATTTGCACATTACATTTATAATATTTTTTAAGCAGGAAAAAATAGTCTGTTTTATATTATGGTTAAAACAGTAGATATTTATGATGGACATATCGTCCTCATAAACCCTTTGGTATCCACAATGTGATTACATGGGAGAGAAAGTACTCAAACTTTTAATATGGCTGAACTGTTATCTAATAATTACACTATCTGTGAAACTATATACTCTCTTCCACATTTGCAATATAAAGCAGAATTTCACATAAATATTTTATAAGGCTAAGATATAACTCACATCATTTGCATGTTTAATAAATCACTACTTTCAAGTAGTCATTCCACACATGTTTTCTATACAAAATCAGAAACAAAATTTGTACAAAACTTTAGACAAAAAGAAGCAGGGATTTTATATGAACTTATCTGTATTGAAGTTCCACTTTTTTGTGAGCTCTTCAATGGACTATCATGGCAACTTTAGATTTTCTATTTTTGTCTCATCTGATCCCATTTTCATCGTGATATACACTTTTTCTTATGTGGCTAGTAATCATTTCTTCGATAATTCATCCGCAGTCTTATTATGTGCCCTGTTAATATGCTCAATGGACGGATTCTGAAAGGAATTCCATATGTTTTTTACACGGCTCAGCCAACCTTGTAAGGAAACTCGCTGGATATTGCTCTTCCTGTTAACATGATCTACCATACATTTGGAATCCCCAAAAAATTTTACTTGAGGGATATCCAAAAACTTAATAAACCCCATAGAGCAACAGCTTCTGTGTTCATACTTGTTCCTTCTCCCCCATACCAGTGTATCCAGATCTCTTGCTCTTCTAATAGCTTTAAGAAGAAACCGCACCCACATCTTCCTCCTTGACTTGCCCCATCAAAAAACCCCACCGGGTAGTTGGTGATTTGAAATCTTCCCTTCTCTGAATTTTTTTTTCCTTGATGTCTACATTCTAATCCGAAACAACCCATTGTTCTATGTGTTCATAGATTACGTTCCCCCCCAACTACTGGAACCAAAAATTAGTTGGTTTCAACCTTTCCAAATTTCCCAAAAAACAACCAAGGCAAATAATCTCCTGCTTTTACTCTGAGTGCTCCACCATTTTAAGCATTCCTCAATTGTATTGAACTAAATGAATGACATCTGCATCTTGTTGGTGAAGTGTTTCCAAAGATTAACAGATCTGTGGCCGTGTAAGAATAAGTGTTCATTGTCCTCAGAATAATGTATTCACTAATAGCATATCCCAGGACCATGGTGGTTCTTCTTTTGTAAGTTTGCCCATGTAAGATTCTTGTTCTGCACGTTAGCCAAAGGAAGATTACAATTTTTATTAAGATATTAATTTGCCAAAAACTGTGAAACCAACAGTATTCTACATTCTGAATTTCCTTCATGCATATTTTGAGATCGCAGTCCCCCACCTCAATTTCTCCTGTAATCTTCCTTTTTCCAACCCATGTAATACAATCCCCTTTTCTGTCATAACAAATCCTTGCCTCCTTTAATGTTTTAACAAGCTGTAGCCAATCGAGTCTATACTGATCAACAAGATTCATAGGGGAGGAGTCAAGCCAAATTGGAATGTTACCATTCCAGTGATTGATCCACTAACTGAGGACATAAATGCCTCTTCTGTTCAGATGTGTATCAATTCCACTGTCCCAGGTGCTCCCTCCCCTGCTCCTATAATGCAGTCTTTTCCCAACAATATTATATTCCCTGATCCAAAGAACCACGAGATATTTTAGAAAAGAATATTCTTAACACTTCTAAAGTTGTTCCAAATCTGTGAGCGGCCTTTTTTCCTAATTGCTCCTTGTCTCAACCAGAAGGAGAATTCCTTATTCTTCATGTATTTAGATCGGATCAACATTCCCCATATGCCTTCACGGTTGATGCCTCTCCATAAGGATTTTAAAATAAGAGCCCATCCAAAAAAAATTAAGTTTAGGACACCCCAAGCTCCCAAAATTTTGGGTCTAGTGATCTTTTCCAGCTTCACTAAATGATATTTGCAGCTCCTTCTTGCACCAGCCCATATATAGCATGCCATTACTCGATTCAAAAGATTGACAATCATTTGACAATCATTTGAGGAATGTGAAATAGGTGTGCCCAATAAATCCCCCGCTGAGTAAGCACTAACTGTGTGAGGACGATACGTCCTCCCATAGATAAACATTTGTGTTCCCATCCCTTAATCTTCAAATAGAATCTTTCCACCAGCTACATCCAATCTGCTTTTTTATAGCTTCCAAGTTTTAGTTGATACCCCAAATATTTCATACCCTTGTCTAAATTTTCTGCATCTACTCCAAAATAGTTCTGGATATATGTGATAACATTCTGGTTACATGAGCCATAGAGAATAATAGATTTCTGTTCATTTTGAACAAGTCCCATGGCTATCCCAAACTTCTTTATGATTAAAGATAGTGAAAAACATTTGACCTTGTTTATCATACCCATCAACAGAAGATCATCAACAAAAAAACTATGAGAAACTGTAACACGACTACTGATTTTCAATGCTTCAAATTCTCCAATGGACACAGCCTTTTTTATTTTTAGGCTTAATCTATCCATCGCCAAAATAAAAAAGAGAGGGGATAATGCACATCCTTGTCTAAGTCCTCTACCGGTAGCAAAAAATTTGGATGGGAATCCATTAATTATAACTGCTTAGCAAACCGTTGACACACACCCCATGATCATTCAGTGATATTTGAGTTTAATCCAACTTTAAACAGAACCATTCTTAGGTATCACATTACAACATTGCAATAATGTTATTTGCACATTGCAACATTGCAATCTAGGTGTACAGTGGGGTATACTCGTTCTTGGTGTATGATACTTCGGAAATTGCAAAGATTATTGTCATCAGATGTTCATTGCAATTCATTTCAGTTCTCTGCGCTTGCGTTACTTGATCAGAAATTCCCTTTCGAGGGGAGTCTCTGAGTTTGTCGTGACGGGATTGCCTCTTTGGATGTTCAGTTTCTGAATGGACGGCATACGCTTGCAGTAGCAGCTTACTCAGCTCACTAATTCCCTTTCCCAAGAGATGATAATTATATGTAATCCGGTCCCTTCTGGTTTTTGGGTCCATTATGTGGAACATATAGAAACAGTTTGATTTTGTTGTTGAGAATGCTATGGGGATTCGCTATGTCATGTTAATGACGAGTACTCTATAAATGGGTAATTCAAATATCAATGCAGGAACTCCTCGATGAGCAATTCACAGTTCCATCATCTCTTCATGTAGACGATGATCTGTATTTGGGTGTTGTTTTGATGAAAACATGTATCCTGTGTAGTAGTCAGGAACAGGGGAGGAATTTGATGGGCGATTTGCCCAGTGAAAATTTGTGTAAAACCGTTAATATTCTTCTCTGAAACTGTGAAGACTGGTTAGTCAGGTGTGAAAACCTTATAATCTAACGGGTAATTCTATTTTGATATTTCAACCTGGTCAAAAATATTAATGAAACACACTTAATAAAAATTATATAAATAAAAAACTTTAAATCCATTAAATTTATTAATGTAATTAAAGCATGATAAATAATTAATTTAATTTACCAAACATGAAAGCCACATTAGAGATTAACCAGAGACTTGAAACAAAATCTTAAAACCTGGGAGATGCCTTTATCACACTCTAATGTTTTTGTTTTTTTTGGTTTTTCCAGAACTTTTTATTCTATTTAAATTACACTAATTCTGTGCCAAAGAAATTACAATAATACTGGACCAAAACTTACTTGAAAAACAATCTCTTAAATGTGCCAAAAGCGTCATTCATTAACTTGATCATATCAATAAAGATAGATTTTCTTCATGGAAAGCGTTCACCATAATCTTGATCTTATGAAGAAGGCACATCTTCATCATCGAAAGAAGCCGGCATTCCGTGCAGTGGAATAGAACTATTAGAGAAGTCGGTGCATTCAAGTTCGAGCACCTCTTGTTTGATACCGAGGATAACCTGATTTTCTTCATGGAAATGAACAGAACATCTTTGAATGCTTCGGGCCTTCACAAATTTGCCTCCTGTAGCATGGAAACTCATTGGTGAGGAGGATATTGGTCTTAATGATTGACCCAAATCCCTATCCAAGGCTACTAGTTCAGTACTTCTGCCCTCAGCTTGCACTCTCCTTATGAGACCAGAATTATCTTATTTAAATACCTGCTTTTTGACTTCTATTACATCAATAAATGCATCATGAAATCTGGGAAAAATACCGACGTTTTCCAAACATATGAAACATAAGCTTTTCTCCCTGCAAAATTTGTTTATATTCACCCAGGCCCAAATGCAGGCTTGTGTTCCTTTCATGGCTGTCATACCGCTGTTCTTCTATGTGGCTAATGCTGATAGCCTCTCTGCTGTCTTCTCTTTTGATTGCTACCTCATTCTGAAGCAAACCTAGGAGCAGATCAAAATCAAACCCCTTTTCTTCTCTGTGGTCATCATCAAAGTCATGCAGCCCATTAAAATACAACACATTTGACTTACCCTGGCTCTGTTTTCTTCTCTGTGGTCATCATCAAAGTCATGCAGCCCATTAAAATACAACACATATGACTTACTGTGGCTCTGTTTTAAGCACAGATCCGGATCAAGGAATATTTCATGGCTGAATTTGATTTCTTCATGTTCTGAAGTGTCGTCTTCAGTCTTGTCCAGATCATAAGCGCCAAATTAACAACTACCTATATTTATGGGTAACCTTGCCAGTAGACATTCATGTTTACATACATTTTGGCCCTGTTTGTACCGTTTTCCCGGGATGAAATTTGCGTTTTTGGTGAATTGCTTTTTTAATGTTTTCAGTCTTGTCCAGATCATAAACGCCAAATTAACAACTACCTAAATTTATGGGTCCATAAATATAACCTTGCCAGTAGACACTTATATTTACATACATTTTGGCCCTGTTTGTACTGTAATAATTTTAGAAATTGGATCCATGATCCATCAATAACTTCAATATATCCACACATTTACTTATTATTAATTTTTTTTTTCATTTTTACTATCTTTTTATCTTCAAAATGTAATGGAGATGTTCTCATTCTTAACAGTGAAGCAACTTTTGATACAACTGCGTTCCATTCAGAAGCCTCTTTAATGGATTTAGAACTTTTGTTGGTTTTAAAAGAAGCATTATAATTTCAATTTAATCAGGTTATGCAGAGATTTTTCTCTTTTACAAATTGTTAATTTATTTTGGTTTTATAAGTTGAATTCAAGTTACGAAAATGAAATTGGTATAATTTTTTTTTAACAACATATTAACCTTTTATTCTTTTCGATGTTCTCTTTCCCAATTTCATAACATAACTTTAAGGACTCCAGGTGGACTTTCACTGCGTTTCTATGACAAAACCTGCCCCAAAGTAGTTAGACAATGTTGTATCTCTCCAGTTTGAACTTGCAACAAATTCCATTTCTATTCCATTATTTAAATAAACCTTTGCATAAAATAAATCTACAAATAAGATGTAAATAAATAACTTACCAAGAGTTACTTTCCAACATTATTTGGATAAGAGTAAGATTGTAAATTGGTAGACATTTAGTTCTTGCCAAATCAAGATTATGGGATTTAATGTTTTATGCAATTTTTTCTAGGGCATAATTTTTAAATTGAGTATATGATTTGATTTGCCTATCTAACCACTATTAATTTAGCATTCACATTTGGTTACAATGTTTTATGCAATTTTTTCAACTTGAGTAGCAAACACTAAGCTACCATACAACACTTATGTTAATGAATTGTTTTTTTTTTTTCACTTGCTGGTTCACGGATACCCTGGTCAGTGGGTAGCTGCTACGTCCAGGGGTTTAAATCTCTGAGTGGACGCCACCCGCCTCCTGGTCAGTGGGTAGCCGCTATGGTCAGTGGGTAGCCGCTACGTCCAAGGGTTTAAATCTCTGAGTAGACGCCACCCGCCTCCTGGTCAGTGGGTAGCCGCTACGTCCAGGGGTTTAAATCTCTGAGTGGACGCCACCCGCCTATTTACTGACCTAACCCCAAGAGCTTTCTGGATTCGACCTTGTGACCTCCCATTGGCGAGGCACTTGATTTGACCGTTTGAGCTATCTCTCCGTGCTTCTGTTAATAAATTGTTAATTTCACATTTAATACATTTACATATAATAAAAAAAAATAAAAATATTTAATTTAGTTTTTTTTGGGCCACATGTTATGTTTTTTTGGTTTACTATTAAATGATGATGAAAATATCAAACCCCTAGGTAGATGATTTCCAAATGATGTCCGTCAATGTTATCTATTCAGAATTGTAAACAATTAGGTTGTCTTTGCTTATGAGTGGAAATCTATTCCACTTACCCTTTAAGTGGCAAATTATTTTGTTAGTAATGTAAAACATTAGGTGAATACCATACTAGAGAGTTTATACTAAAGCTCCATAGATATGCGGGTTCATTAGATGATATAGAATTATAAAAGTTTCCATTGTTGGTAACATAAGAACCATCCTTTGAAGAGTTGTCACATCTTATATTGTAGATGACAAGATCTCATTTCTCATTGCTAAGAAAAGTGTGCATATGGCACAACCATTGTTTGATATGTATAGACAAACTATGGGACTCCATGGACATGGGGCATTGTATTGTTTATGAGTTACTCCACAAATGTTTATATAGAATACTATGCACTATGACAGAACTTATGACAACTGATTGTGGTACATTAAGCACAAATATCTTTAAGAAAACAATATCATCCAAAACCTACTATTGAATCAACCAACATAAAACAATAGTAAGATTCTTCTAATTTATCATCTTTTGGGTTGAGTTCAACTTTATGCAGTAATAATATATTGCCTTGATTTTCAACAATATAAATAATTTCTTAAATGAAATAATCACCAATAATAAAAATACAAATGAAAATAAAAATAAAACATATAAGGCGGACTCTCTTTAATTTTTTAAGAAAATTGCCAATATTAACTATCATTAACATGAGCGAAACAACCCCAACCAAAACAATTAATTATGGTCAGTAATATTGGTAGAAATATGGCCAATCGATGAAGTAACAATGCCTTCAATGCCTTTGCCCATTCGAGACCAAATTCTCCCTATCATTCGATACCCAACAATTGTTAAAATATGAAAATATGCATAGTAAAAATTTTTAAACGAAAAATATTAATATATTTTGTACGAAGTAAAATGGTATTTGATATATTTTTAAAAATTAAAATATTTATTATTATAAGTGAAGAGAAGTTATATGCCTTTAATTCAGGTATGTAGAAGATGTTCACATTAAATTATTCAATTTAAAAATCAAATATAAATAAATAAATTAATATTGATTTAATTAATTTTTATAATTAATTATTTTTTTATTAATTCGCGCTCTATGGCCTAATATAATAAAGATAGTAAAGATGTAATTTGATTATCAATTAAAACATAAATAAACTAAAATGAGTAAATAAAAATAAATTATAATTAAATAATCATATTTATATTTATAATTAACAATTAAACTAATTTAGATCTATTTTAATATTGGATCCACAAAGTACTAAAAAGGATTAAATTTACTGATATACAAATTTTTTTAGAATGAAAAGAGATTTAATCTCAAAAAATATTAATAATAATGAAAATTTCAACATGGTGTATTGTAAATAAAATATTTCAATGTAACATAATTTTATATCAATTTATATAAAAAGGAATAATATAATTGAAAAAAAAAAACAAATATTATGTCAACTTTAAATAAAGTGTTTTAATATTTCAATGTCACATTTTCTAGAGGGAATTTTAACTTTGACTATAAATAAAAATTTATATGCCCACATCAAGTAAAACAATTTTATATCAACTTAACTCATGATCAAACAAATTATATTATCACTTAAAACAATTTAATTATACTATCAAAATACACAAACTTGATCAATTTTAATAAACTTAACAAACTATATCATCACAACTAAGGATTTTTAAACACTTATAAAGTTTAAAATGCAAAAAACTTAGACATCTTTTAAAATACAAAATTTAAGGAAATGTTTGCATTTTAAGAGATTTGATCTTTGGACACTTGATAGTAAGATGGTTTTATGTTGTTTTAAAATTCTTTCAAAGTTTAAAATAGTGTAAAAATGAAATGTTTAAAATTTATTGATTTGCTTGAATTTTTTTAAGGATAATATCTAATTGATTTTTTGCAAACTATTTGTAAAATAAGAATAGTTGAAGATTAATGAAGCAAGAAAAATTTAAAAGAAAACGTAAAAATGACAAACTAAAGAGGCACAAACACCCCCTGTGTGGTTTAATCCTGGGTAGCCTTACTAAGGAGGCTCATCCTCAAGAGGTTGTGCTAGTGGGACTAGACAAAAAAAATTGTCATCTTATTAAAGCGCCTTTTTGCATTTTTAGAATTGGATTTATGAAGCTCATCTTACTAAGGAGGCTCATCCTCAAGAGATTGTGCTAGTGGGACTTACAAAAAAAAATGTCATCTTATTAAAGCTCCTTTTTGCATTTTTAGAATTGGATTTATGAACAATAATTTTTTGAAAAAAAAAAATTTCCAACTTAGTATGGCTTTTATCCCTAATATTTATTAGCTTCTATTAGTTTCCATTGAATTTTTATTTTTATTTTTTTGCTATAGAAATGGTAATTAGATTTCATTGTTGTGTGATTTAAGTTAATGCTTCATTAGGGACATGCTTCTCCTAGCAAAATTTCCCAAACCTCCTCCCCATGGTTTTTTATGTGCTCTAGTTTAAATCAAAATCTTTTTTAAATAATTTCTTCTATCCACGAAAAATATTTTTATATTGGGTTCCATAGAAATATAACTTCCCCTCATAATTTCAATGTAATAATTGCATTTTCTTTTAATCAAATATATTTACATTTTGAATAAGTAAAAGAAAACTATACTTTTAAAATCATGTGTGTTATGTCCATGGGGTCTTGAATAGATGGTGATTGGGTGCATTATTAAGGGACTCCTAGATGTTAAGTCACTAGTTCAATTCCCTACCCTATTCGGGTGTTATTCTTGGACATGGTCGATTGATGTAGGCTCACCAATGTCGAACTTACAAAAAAAAATGTGTGTTCTGAGGAAGACGATGTAAAACCCCTAACATGTGCCCCTAATCTTTGTAATGTGTAAAGATATAAATAAAATTTTATTTGGCTGGAAGTGATGGACAAAGGGACATGGATCCATGATATGAGGGAAGGGTGGAGTGGTGTTGGGATGGCATAACCTCCCACACACCACACCCAACAACTGGCAAGGAGGTTCCAATAGAAACTCCTACGTTTCCCATGTTGATGGAATGAGAGTGATAGGGGAATGCAAATAATCCCATGATGGAAAGGGGACACAAGCAAGGAGGAGAGGGGATTAGAAAGGGATTGGACGATAAAATGGCAAGAGGCCAAAGAGCACACATCATATGGGAGAAAACTTGAGGAACGAATTTCCGGAGTGCATGTCGAGCACTAGAGAATCTTGTTGAGGCCGAGGGAATGGAATTCCTTGTGTGAAAGATGTGAAGTTGTGGAATGTGAGTGTCTTAGCTTGGAGAAGTCACTAGAAATATCACAAGAGAACAATGGGTGAAGGTGGTTATTGTGTATAATAAACAAGTAAGGGTTATCCAAGAAGGTTGATAACCCCCTTAGTGCTTGCCAAGGAGGATGATAAACCATTAAGAGCCTAGTGAGAAAGTTGATAAACCCCTTAGTGCTTTCCAAAAAGGATGAGAAACCACTAGGCAGGGTAGTATTCACAGGGTGCTTGCTGAAAGGACTAATAAATCTATGACTGTTTACCAAGGAGGGGTGATAAAACACTCAAAGCTTGTTAAGTAAGTTAATAAACCACATAATTATGAGCTATAGGAAACCTACAGTGCTTTCCTTGAGGAGTGATAGTTGATAAACCACCTAATAAATGATCCTATTCTCCTAGAGATGAGCTGAATACTAGCTGAGACTAACTAAAAATTCCCTCAGATCATGGATCTGGCTTGAGGGTGATAACTGCAAGAAAGATTTGTTGTACCTTGTTTAAGGTTGGGTGGAGAGTTAAATTCCCATATTTAGTTCCTAGTCTATGCTAACCATTCATATAAGTTCCATGGGTGTACGTATGAAATCGGATTTAATACTTGTTTTGATATGTAATGAATTCATGAATTGTTATGAGTTATATTGTTTGATCATTGTATTAATCATTGCATGTCCTGGTTGGATATTATTCTTATATAGTTATGTTCCGATACTAAGTGGCTTGATTGTGGCATTGGTGTGGATATTTTAATTAATGTCCTAGTTATTGTGCACTAGTAATTGGTTCCTAAATACATGCAGTTCTTTATCTTAATGTTTGGATTGTTGATGAGTTGGAAGACTCACGAAATTGATCAAAATTGTAGTGGAACTTTGTTTATGATCTATAGCTATGTTGTGGCACTTTTAAGTGGTTTTTCCTAAATAGTTAAGTGATGCTTCACATTGCACTGAGAGCATTTTCAGGCTTCAAGGCTGGGAAGGCTAGTAAATATAATGTTTAAAGGTTTTGTTAAGGACTCCTCCATGGAACTATTATGATGGGAAAAGACCCACGCATTGTATGTTTGTTACAAAGACCCAATATTATTTCCTTCTCTGGAAAGCTCACTACTAAGCCATAATTGCAACGCAATGGGAACAAGACTTAATGAAAAAAATCTATTGTTAAGTGTTCATCATCACTTAACGAGGAGTTTATCTTTCCTATTGCTTGAAAGAGGGTTTCTACATTCACAACCTAAGAGTAGGACCAACTTTCCATTTCAATGTGTCCTAGAGAGATGGGAGTCATAAGATGGACATTTTTTCTATTGAGTATCATGAATAAATATCGTATGTGGTTGTGGGCCCTATGGGGGCTCCCATTTAGTGATGCAGTGAGGAGGTGGGTCACGATTATGTGGAGGCCGCATGTGAAATGATGACTTGCATGTGGAGTTGGGACCCTAATGGGACCCAAGATGGAGGTTGATGTGGGATACTAATGTGGATATGGATGAGGACGTGGCACATGGAAGGCATGACATGTGGGAGGAATAGGTGGACTCATTAGAGGGATAATTGTCTTGTTATGGGTGCCACATGGCACCTATAGAGGAGCCCATGTAGTGGTGTGAATTCAGCATGACATCATCATGGGACAATGTCCTCGTGATGTAAATAGGGTTAACGTGGAAAAGGCTACGTCATCGCGAGGGGTTTTGGGTTTGGTGTAATACACTATATAGATAGGATCCATAGGAGTCGGGGAATGGGAAAAGAGCATGGAAATTAACGTGAATATTCTCATTCATGCCTCAAAAATTGAGTGAGTGTGCTACTCTGCGATGGTCCCAGGAGATGGGAGTTGCGAGATGGAAATGATGCCATCATTTAACATAAATATTCTCATTAACACTATTAAGCCCTGAAATTGTAATACCTAATATATATTTTTTCCCTTTGATTACTCACGATTTCATCCAATCCCTATTATTATTACTATCATTTTACACGATTGTTAGGCTATTACCTTCAAATATGAGCATGATAAGGTAATCATTTATTATTTGATATATTTCCTCTATTTCAATAAGATTTATATTGAAATTATTTGTAATGATGGTTTTTTATGATGCATCAATAATTAATTGCTAAAGCACAGTTCAGTTCCTGCACTAATTTGGGGTTCGACATATTGGCACACTTTTGGGAGAAAACCAAGACATGATTTGTGTTCAAGATGTTTTTTCATGCTCCCACGTGAGTCAAAACACACCCAGGTCACACATGTGGATTTAGGGAAAACAATTAATGATCTAGTCCTAAATTCATGTTATTTTTCAAATTGCTAACTTCCTCCTCAATTCGCGTGCAGATGAGGTAGAATCTCAAAATTTTAGGACATGGAATTTTCTCCTAGTATACGAAATTGAGTGATACACGAGCTATTTTCAAAATTTCTCCATGGTATGGGAGTTCTAAAGGGTTCTTTGAGGCATATTTGTTTAAAAAACAAAATTTTCCATATTTCGAGATCATTTCCAGATTTGAAGAAGATGTAGATTTTTCAACTCCTCATACACCAAATCTTGATTTCTTTGTTTGGAATATGGATACATTAGACTTCCATCAATGGAAGATTGTTTGGATCTTCATTCATTTTAGTTTGTATTCAATTTGGAATGTAAAATCTTATATAAACAAAATTGTGGCTCCAAGTTGTTATCACTCAGGTTGTCCCTAAGCTCCTGAAGGGATACGACCGAGGTAACCACAAACCAATCTTTGGATTGCAGGTTCTAGCCCACCTGCAATCAGAGAGGGCTCTCTCTTAATGATTTAGCTTTGTTGATAATGATTTTAGGCTAGTTATTGGGTTCAGGGGTTTTGATTTTGGGTGGAAGGAAGGCTTGGGTGAAGGGAAGATATCTTCAAGAAAGAGGCAAGTTATAGCAAGATAAGTTTCAAACCATTGGGCGTGGAGTCATGGAGTGTGACTGCTGGTGCATTTTCTTGGTCATAAGAGAAATGAGGAGCAAGGTAGCTGTTCGTGAAACAATATTCAAGCTGAATGGAGATGGGTGAGGGCTAAGGAATGAGAGGCAACAAAGAATCTCTCAATCAGTTTAGCCGAGGGAATATGAAAGAACCATACTTAAGAGCAACTAAGAATTCTTAAATAATAGTCATTCATAAGTGAATTAGAGAAATCTGAGCCATGAGGAATTCATATTTATGACTAAATCAAGAGGAAAACATTAAGAAGGCACAGAAACTGAGCGTAGAGTGCAACAAAGCAAATTCTAAACCAGACTTTCGTTCCGTGACTTGAGCATATATGAATTTGAAATTACAGAGATGAGAAAAACTTATTGTTTCATAAATAGCACAAGAATTCCATCGTTCACTCTTCATAACCATTAGTAGTGCATCAAACAGTTCATTCTCCAAGCTTTTAGCAATCTTTGATTATAGAAACCATCAGGTACAAAAAACGAGTCTCTCTTGGAGCAATTCAAACAACCAATAGACCAAAAGTCTTCCAACCAACCCCCAATACTTCTGGCTCAGCAGTATATATAGGAGTTATTTACAAAATATCTCGTAGGGAAATATCTGGACTTAATTGTGCCCATCTACTCTGACATAATCAATAACTATTATGGAGAAAAATTGCACAACGATAATCGAGAAAGTAAATGCGTTTAATTTAGCCGCTGTAGGTGTCCTGATTGTCGTTGACTCCTGGACTGAGAAAGTCGGTGGATGACCGCTGTGTTGATGAGTTGTTCTGGGCGTGCTGTCACCTGCCACCTGTTTAGTTGGTTTGCATGCTTTTTAGCGCTAATTTCATCCGTTGCTAGTTTGAATTTCCTGTTGGTAGAGCTTGGATAATGAAGTTTGCTCATGCAAGCAAAAAATGAAGAGAATCGAAATTACTTTAAAATCTGAAGCAAGCTTTGCCACTATTCTTCTGGTGGTAACTGATGTTTTCTTAATTTGAACAATATTTCATCAGCCTCTATATATGTATAATAAGTCGGCCATACTGGAAAGAGATGTTTTATTTCATGTTCAATATAAAATAGATCTTCCAGTTTATTATACAAAGTCTGTCCTGTGGGAGGGATTGCTTCTTCTGTGTGGCTTGATGAGGCAGTGATATGATTTTGCACATAAGTATGTAGCCTGTATGCATACTGCTCTTGCTTTAACAACTTTCTTGTGCTGGTGACCAAGCTGGGTAAACCTCTGCTCTGTAGATCTGCCATTCTTTGTCTAAAGGCCTGTACTTCTGTTTGCATCTCTTGGCACTTTCTTTCTATGGTCTGGACAAAATTCCTCATGGTTAGCACCTTCTTGACTCTCACAATAGTCTTTGTTCTGTTCTGAATGTTCAGTGCTATCAACTGGTCACCAGTACGAGTATTTAAAAAGTGAATTAATCTATTAGCCAACTCAGGCTTGTCTGCCAATAATGCCCTGGCCTTTTGAGTCTCATACTGAGCTATTGCCATCAAATTTATCTGGTCAAAGATGGTTTGAATCCCTGTCCATTGATCAACAAGATATTTGCCAATATTATCCCACAAAATTGTTTTGATTTGAGTCAGGGTTGTATGGAGAGTGAGGTCTTTCTCCAAGGCCTTTATCTTATTTTCAAGGGCCTTTATTTCCCTGGTTTTCTCAGCAACTGAAATCTTTGATTTATCA
The DNA here is from genome assembly GCA_000404065.3 of Pinus taeda. Taxonomy (NCBI): domain Eukaryota; kingdom Viridiplantae; phylum Streptophyta; class Pinopsida; order Pinales; family Pinaceae; genus Pinus; species Pinus taeda. The sequence continues at coordinate 59,446 of APFE031296600.1, read as the reverse complement.
TAGCTGACTTCAATCTTAGCCATTTTTTCTTTAGTTTCCTTCATTTCAGTCATCTGTAATTCAAGGGCCTTAATCTCTTTCATCATGGCCTCCATGCCTAGATTGGCCTCTTGTGCTACTATTGTTGTGGTTGCTGATGTGGTTGCTGTTGTGGTTGTTGTTGTGGTTGAAACATCTATTGCTGAAGTTGAAGCTGGTGGAGGTGTTGTTGTAGTAACTGCTGGAGGAGGAACCGAGATTGTTGGAACTAATAGAGGAGGCCGTGAGGCCAACTCAAGCTGCTTTCCTTGTAAAGCTTCTTCTAGTGCTTTCTCCGTGTCCAGTATTCTTTGATTCATTTTCATAAGTAAGGTGTACACATCCTCCATTTCTTTCTGTTGTGCTACTTCTGTAGTCTGAGGATGTAGGGTTGGCAACAATTTCATTTGTTTTCTGAGGGCTACTATATCCTCCTTCTTCTTCCTGATCAAGGCTTGTGTTCCCTTGGGGTCTTTGGGATCATGTCCCATCTCTATTATGATTTCCTCAAGGGATTTTATCCTATTATCTTTGGCCAACGATGAGGCCTTTTCTAGCTCTAGCTGGGCAGAGGTATTGTACAAGGAGTTCTGCAATCTATGAGCCAGTAGAGCCTTATCTGCCAGGGTTGAGTACACCATTTCTCCTGTCTGCTTATGCAGCTCAATCTGTTCTATTGGATGTATGTCCTTGGAAAGGACCTCCAGATTGGTTCTTATGTAGTCTGCAGCTGATTGTGGTTGTTGCACGGTGGATCTGAAATGACTTAAAGTCATTTTTCCTGCCTCTATGTCATAGGCTGCCATCAGCCTCTGTTGATTTGTTGGGGCCATCCTTAGCAGTTGATTATACAGCTGGAATCTTATTGGTTCATTCCTAGCTTTGATTTCAGTAAAATCCCTTTTAATGTCTGCGCCCTTTTGTGCCTGTTGTTTGGAGGATGAAACCTCCCCACTTGGTTGTCTATCACACTCCTGTTGGAAGGAGCTGGCCGATGTCTCCAAAATAGGAGGGATCTGCTGCCCTGAGGGCCCCTCAACTCTTAAATTGCCAAGAGTTTCTTCTGTGATCTCTTCCTCGGCATAGGGATTTAACCTTTGTCTTTTCTCTCCTTGCTAGTCGGTTGATGTACCTATAGGTGTACTCTCTGCTTGGTCCCTTTTCTTCCCTCTCTCCTCATGTTGAGGAGTTGGCAACACAGTAATCTCAGGTGCTTTTGTTTGTGTTGAGGGACTTTGTTCTTGGCTTCTCTCTAGATTCAGAGAAGGCTGCTCCTCCATTGTACTCTGTTCCTCAGAATGCTCTATTTCTTTGTCCTTCTCTGTTGATGATATGGCTCCTTTAACTGGCTGCGATGAGGTGGCAGTTGAAGTACTTGCTCCCACTGGTTGTGGCTATATGGAGGGGACCTGTGCAACATATTCCAGGTCAATTCTCTTTTCAACTTCCTTCATGTCTTTCTGCAATTTTTCTTTTTCAGAAATTTGTTCATCATCTAAAGAGCCTTCTACCCATTCTGGTAAATTAGCATATTGCTCTATGTGAGGGATTGGCTGGTGCACATACCCTGAGAGCTTGTGTTTAACTCTCCTAAAGCTTATGAAGTGTTCGGGGTCATATGGTGACCAATAGAAACTTTGTTTTAACAACATTTCCTCTCTCAACATTTTATCTGCATCCTTCCAGGCTTCTTCCCTTTTGTTGAAAACAAAGGGACCCAGTTGATTTCTGATTTTCAACTGCGCCTTTTTGTTTTTGCCATGGAAGTGAATTAGGTCTGCATGACTGAACTGTCTGAAGTATTCTAAGGCAAAGAGCCTCATGGGAACATACCTTGGCAGCTTATAAGGGGGCAACTCACTCCCATAAATTCTGATTACTGTATGGTTTTGGTAAAAGTACCAATCCCCAATGCTGTACTCTTTGGAAAGATGCAAAATTCTTTGCATTTCGACAGTAAATTTGGGAGGAGGAGTCTCCAATAGTAAACAAGTAGCTGGGTAGATAAAGAGGTCAATGAATTCACAATATGTATAGGGAGAACAGTGGACTCTATGAAAAACTGAAGTCCAGAAGATTACAGATCTCCTCTCTCCTCTCGAATCAAGTTTCATGAGAGGGATTTTGAAACTATCAAGGTGATAGTAGAGTAGCAGATGGTAAATGTAGGAGGTGTACTTGAAAACTCTTTCCCTGTCCATCATCATGAATTGCTCATGTATTTTGTTGGCTATGAACGTGGCATATTCATACATGACAGCAGGGGGCTGCCCTGGGGTAAATATTGCTAATAGCTGGAACACTGTCTCATCTACAAATTCTCCTGTCTTGCACCCTAAGATGTAGGAAATCATATCCACCATGAGCCTACCTATTTCATTGAATGAGGCCTGATGATACGGTGGAGGATGATCACTCTGATATTGTGGTATCATGAATAGCTGATTAACTCTTAATATCTCTGCCTTAGAAAGCCTCATACTGCTGTCAATCAAATGTTTCAGGGTGAGAGGAACCAAGGACTGAGGAGGCTCATAATTCAGCATTTGATTGATGGATTGAGGGGTGATATAAAACAACACAGACCCATCTGGGCTAAGGATTGCTCTCATAGTGGGTTCATAGCGAGAATGACAGAGATGGATGAAATCAGGCAACACATTAACTTGTGGGAGGTAGTAGATGGGCATACTGGATTGCCAAATTCCCAGAAGATCAGTATTATTATTATAACTGTTTTTGAATTGGCAGACAGTTTGAAGGTGAGAAACAAGACCCCTCATATCCTCAATCTGAAAGTCTCTATCTGCTAAAGGTATCCACTCCAAGTCCATGTGTGGGGCATTCAGAGGAGCAATGTTCAGGGCAACTGGGGCCTCCATGTCTTGTATTGTTTGATTGAATGGAATAGAGGCGAAATAGCAACAGGAGTCAGAGATTGAGGCTCTGCGAACACCACGACAGGCACAGCTACTGATTTGTTATTTAAATGGACCTCACAATATAGAGTTCATGGAACGTTGAAGAGTGGCAGCACTCCAGCTAGATGTTTTAACAAGAATGGGTCAAAATTGGAGGCTCAGTGGGCACTCGACACCATGCTAAGAGGATGGGGACCGAATTTCGCCTGGGGGGCACCAGCTTGCAGATGGGAAAGGAAATTAAGGTTTTCCTTTTAGGAACAAAGGCTAGAACCAATGAAAAATAGTATAGTTGGGCAGCTTGGTTGAATATCACAAAGATTTCAGTTTTTCGCGGGCGACCATGAACAAACAGAGTGGAGGAATAACCCTTTCACAGAGGGAATTAGCTCAAGGTGTAAGTTTGCAGAGAATGACCAGCTCAAATGATAGGTGCAGGGCAATGGGTGACTGGTAGGAGTAGTCTTAACAGCCGAAAATGAGTTCTATTCGGAAATTTGAACAGAGAAGCATGAAAACAGGGCTTTGGGTAAAAAATCGGGTAAATACATGTTATGAGGACGCCAAAGGCACTTGACAGGAAGGAATTGAGCTGCTGGGACGAACCACGGTGCTGAATTTGCAGGTTGACTGGCTGCTGAAGTCTCGGGAGTGTGAAATAACAGAAAATCGCATGCACGTTGTTTTCACAGTGAAAAATAGAAATGAACTAAAATAGTCTTTTTCACGACTTTTAACCCAACCTTCCAAAATTTTGGCGCTTTTTGAGGTTTTGGCGTTTTCCTAGGATGACGTCATCATGACATTTTTTTTGTCGGGTAGCGGGTACCAAAGATGAAGTGGCAGCTGACGTGGGTGATGACGTGGCAGTGGACATCGTGGCAGGTTGATGAGGTCAGCTGGTGACATGGCACAAAGTACAGTACGGTGGCAGGTGATGTCAGCAAGGGGCAGGCAGGAAAGGGTGAGGTGGAGGCGACATGGCAGGGTGACGCGGCGCTGATAACACGCGGGGAGGAAAAGGCGGTTTTGGATTGCATCGGACCGCCTTTGGTACGAAGGTGGTATTTGTCAGGGGTGGCCCGATGCAATCGGATGCCACCATCTGTCCCGGTGTACGACGGTAAAACCGTCAGACATCGGGTGCTAACGTGCCCACACAAGAGGGCGCCCGATATGCACGAGGGCCGTCGGATCTGGGAGGACTGATCCGACGGTAATCGAGAGGGGAAAATGATCGAGGTTTAAAACAAATGCGCACTCATTAACCCATGAAATAATCGCGGCTGTGGGTGGGTTTAAACTTAAGGTTAAGGTTTAAAGTAATGTCAGGCTTTGGCTATTTATCAATCGGATATTGATAAACCCCAAAAAAGGAGAGCGGAGGAGGGTTAATATGGTTATTTACTCAACCAAAGGTTAAATAAATCCCGAGTGAACGCGGAGGGATTAACAGTGGGCCCCAAGTGGACCTAATGTTTTCCCGACTTTGGTTTATTTGGCTATAATTACCAAGGGGTGGGATATGTAGTATTTATGGGGTTTTTTTATAGTCCCTTTTAGAGTAGGGGTAGGGAAACATGGTTTAGGGGGCTATATAATAGAATTAGATGTTAATATGAATTCTGAGAGATGACGAGGGATGTGGGGATGCTAAGTTTACGGATTAGAAACTCAAGCATAAGGAAATGAATGGATTATGTAGAGATTAATTTTTACACAAGAAATGTGGCTTCTTTTCACTAAGTCAACTCACTTGTCAACTTGGCTTTAATAAGAATGGAGTGAAACTGGATTTCTTGGGCAGATCCCAAGGTCCTTAGGGGAATGTTAGTTAGATGATTTCTTGGGGGAAAGGAAAGGGGAATTAGTCATGCTTCCTTGTTGTACTGCCAATCAACTGCCAAGATGCCAACTTACCCATGAGATGAGCCTTTTTTTGATAAGCCAAATGGTAATAGCATCTTTACTTCTGCAACCTCACACTACCTACCCAGCTTAAGAATCCTAACATTTTTTTTCTTCACTTGGATTGGGTGCATTTGAATTAGCAAACCCTGAATGTCCTCTTTTTCTTTTGAATTCCCTCCTATCTACAAACTACCCTTATTTCTTCCAAGGGCCCAGATTAAGCAATTGGGCTCCTTTGATTCTCTTCCTATCTATAATCTGCCAGGATTAAGCTGTTTGGACAGATTATTCATTCTCTATACTCTACAACAAGAAATTGAAACCTAGGGAGACCAAGATTAAGCTGTTTGGACCTCCCTTTGGCTGAGATCTGTACAAAAATGGAATATTTCTTCAAAATTGGAATGCAGCAGATGAACTTTGATTAGCACATTTTCATAGCATCTTTCTTTGGTGTCTGTTAGCAAATATGGATCATTGTAGCATGCAAAATATGACATATTTGGCTTGTAAAAATGTCCATCATGAAAGATGAGTAACCTGTTGTAGCAGGAGGCTAACACAAGTCTAGCTAGAAACTCCATTTCCCAAACTCTCATGTTATTGAATTGAGTTTTGGGGGTTGGCCCCCTCTCATTGATATGGATTTTGAGCTTTTTTTCCACAATGTAAAAGGATTGTACAAATTTTTAATAAATTCATGGTAGGTTCTTTCCTTATTTTAAAATGTATGTGATACTTATATTGCCTTTGTGATTTAAGTAGTTTGCAAAGGATCTGAGCAGGATTGGTCGGGTCCGCAAACCAATTCAACACCTCTCTTTTTAGTTTTTCTATTTGAATGGTTATTTATCTACTATTGGATTGTATATTTCATCTTTTTTTGCATTAAATATCATGATTTATTTTCAAGGTTTAATAATTTTGTGTGCTTGAGATCTATACTCTGTTTTGCTACCATTCATATAACTCTTTAATTTGGGTTTGAATCCTATCTAGATTTGGGAATTTTTAGTAAGAAGTGTGGTAGATCATACAAAGAAATAACATATACTTGACTGTGTGGATGAGGATCTTGAATTATATCTCACTATTTTGTATTCTCCATTATATTTTATAATTCCTTTTTCATAATGTAACTACAACATACTTTTGACATTCAAAACCTTTTTGTTAAACATTGTGACTAGGGTGTAGAAGCACTTAATGAGATCTTTGTTTACCATTGAATGAGTTAACAAGTCTTGAAAATCACAATGATTTTATTTGCATCTATTGGACAAAGACTTGATTGATAAACCAAAACCCTAGCATAGAGTTAAGGTGTGACTTGGAACCAACAATTGAGACGACATTTGATTCATTTGGTATTATTATGAGAACAAAGTCTGCATAATTTATTATTGTGACTACTTGGTTTATCAAGTTTCAATATTCGTGTTTCCAATTTGATTTATAGAGTCTACACTTGTAATAATTGAAACAATGGTTTAAACTTATGTGCTTATAATGTTTGATGAATAATGATTGCAAAAAAAGCTATTGAAATGAAAGAGATTTAAATCATTTAAACCATATACTTGTAGAAGATTTGTCTTGGATGATTATATGTAGGACATTGGCTTCTAATCTGAAGACTAAAAAATGTATTGTTTCTTCAAGTTGTCTTTCCTACACTAAGATTAGTAATTTAACATTTCCAACATCAAGATCTGATTTGGAAAACATGACATTTGTTAGAGAGTGGATGGAAGTTTGTGAGATTGTTAAGATAGAGAGTGGGTATTTCTTGTTGATGCACACAATTTTTGCTCAAATAGTAGATGCATCAGGTTGTGTTGATTTCACTTTAGGCATATTTAAACCATATGTTTAGTTGCATTGTTTATACACTAAGTTGAGTGAAGAAAGAACCAGAGTATAAGATTTCTAACTAGGGTTTATTGCTTGCTTTGGCTTGAGTATCCCGTTGGGGTTGAGAAGTGCAGGAATTATCTAGGATTTTCATTAAATGTTTCCCTAGCTTATGAAATTAGTATTTATGGTTTTTTCTCAATGACTTGAGGAGTTAATGATCAAATTCCCAACTGATTAGTAATTAGGCTTTATTTTTCAAATTATCAATAGTTAGGGTCTACTTTCAATTATTGGTAGACTATAGGAATATTGTTTGAAATAGTTAGGGTTTTACTTTTAACGAATTCCTATCATTGTATGATTGAATAGTGTTTGTAGGAATTGAAAAGTGTGAGCAACTAGGACATATTAGGCTTTTGTTTTGCAGGCCCCCGGAGTCATTCTCTGGCATTTCCATTGTCATGCCTCGAAGTCCACAGACCCTAGATTGACATTAGATGTTGGTTCATTAATCGACCATATACTACACCCAACACACACCCTAGGGAGTTGAGTGTCAGTGTCATTCTATATCTCTCCTAGTAAACGGTAGTTGTTAGGCATAGACATTTCCATTGCTTGGTGTAAAGTTTGCACCTCCCTCCCCGAAATTATGTTCTTTGTGTTCCAGTTTGAAGCTGTAGGGAACAATGACATGGAAAACCACATGGAGATCATAGGTCGAGGGGGTAGTGCCACATGGTGATGATGCTAACGTGGCAGGTTTAGTGGAAAAAATTTGAATGGCCATAACTCTTGATCTGTAAGTCAGATTTTGATACAATTTATATCACCAGAAAGCTCTCGATGAGTTTGTCATGATGGTGGTATTGGTTTTGTACTTTGAGGAAGTTGAAGTTTAATAAAAAATTCAACCCCATTTCCATAACTAGACTTTCAAGATCAATTTTAGTCTGTCACAACACCTTCCACTGCTTAAAAATGATCCAAGGGTGTGGGAGGATGTGTTACAAAGTGGTATCAGCGCACGATTCAACATTGGAACTAAAGAGGCTCACATGCACACACTATGTGATTGGTTGATCTGCTAAATTTCTTTTTTGATTAAAAAATGTGTATTGATATTAAAGTTACAAGTTGAGGTAATGCTTAGCTTGATAGGATTGTTGATAGAGTGTTTATCTATGTGTTGACTAATATTTGATGGTTCAAATTATTTAACCTCATCATAAGCCAAGGTGATGAGTAATTATGATATTTGCATTTCCTCTTTCTTGGATAACAACAGTGTGTGTGTAACATCACATAGGCAGACGTCAAATTAAAACAAGAAAGAAATAGGATGAGTAGTAGGATGGAGCAATATGGAAAAAAGCCTCTATCAAGCGGGTCTCAAAGACGACTCAGTTGGCAAGATAAAAGAGGAGGACACTCTTAGAATCCTAGGAGATGAATAAATAAGTTTCAAGGAAGATAATGAAAATATTGTTAGAGAAAAAGAAAAGAAAGCAAAAGTGAATAATGCAATATTGTAGAGCTTATCAAATTTTCCAAGACAAAGAAAATAGGAGATTGGTACCAACCAGCATGGCAGATACAATCCCAAGCATATTCCACTATAAATTAAAAAGCACAAGCTAAATAAAGTAGAATACAATAATACAAGGAAAAGGCATAGATGTGTAGAAGGAGGTATAGTCCTACTCTAAACACTCTAGAGAGAGAAACAAGCAGCCTTGATTGATCATTAGACAATATAAATAAGAGACATCATCATCAAAGGAGGATCAAAGAGTTTCCTGTTAGAGGAATTCAAGAAATAAAATCCTCATACCTTTGATCGAGAGGTAAAGAAAGGCTAGAGTGGTTATCTTCTACTTAAAAGGAAAGGTTGATATATGGTGGGAATTTCTTAGGAATATCAAAGAGATCAAAGAAAAGGAGTTGTTGTTGGGTTGTGTTATATTCTTTCCACGACTAGCTCCCCTAGTTAACCAGGGGGTTAGAGGGGGTGTGGAGCACCCCCTTCTTTGCGCCGATTGTGCAGCAGGGGGGTCACCAGGGGTTTGAAGGGGGTGGGTAGCCCCCCTCTATGGGGTCCAGGGCAACGCCTTGGGGAAAAAAAAATTGGACCCTATATTAGGTGGGCGGACCTACGTATGGTTTTCTGGATGGTTTTCACACATGGTTTTGGGCGTGATGGTTTATGGTCCATGGTATTGGATGCTTCGGCATGTATAAATATGTATTGCAACATTGAAAGGAACATAATGAAAAATCAAGCTGGTAGTCCTGGTTTTTGGATCTAGGGGAAAATCTCTGTGTATATGTGTTTTATGTGTTATGCTCTTGCATTGTTTATTCTCTGTGTTTTAGAATTCGTATGCAGGTAATTTTTGTACGGGGTTAAAACCTACATTTGGTATCAAAGTTGTTTTGGCTTCAAGGGGACGTCTTTGTTGCTGAGGGGTTTTTCTCGGGCCTGTGGTAGACCCTGTTCAGTGGGAGATCTGCAGGATCGATTCTAGTGGTGAAAGAAGATGGCGAGGAGTGGAAAGATAGAGATCGAGAAATTGAATGGTCAGATTTTTGAGTTTTGGAAACTCAAGATGGAGGATCTATTGGTAGATAAAGATCAGTGGATCGCAGTAGATCTGTGTACTAAACCAACAGGAGTGTCGGATGAAGAATGGAAGAAGTTGGATTAGAAGCAAAGAGCACAATACGATTTTGTGTCTCAGATTCAGTATTTCTTAATGTATCAGGGGAAGTTATGGCTAAGACTTTGTGGGTCAAGTTAGGGACTTTGTACCAATATAAGTCTCTAGAAAATAAATTGTTCCTATGGAAAAAGTTGTATAACCTAAGGATGAAATATGGAGACTCGGTGATAGAGCATCTGAATGCATTTAATACTGTGGTAAGTCAGTTATTATCTGTTGATATTAAAATTTCATATGAAGATAAGTGCATCAGTTTGTTGAGTTCTCTGGATAGTCTGGTTATTGCAATAGGTAGAAATGCATTTGCCTTGTAGTTTGATGAAATAGTCTCATCCTTGCTGACGGAGAAGATGAGACGGAAAAATATGGAGAGCCAAAATGGTGATGCCTTGTTTGTACGAGGACAGTCCCAGAACAGAAACAAAAATAAGTCATCGAGTGGGAGATCTAAATATAGAGGGAGATCTAAATCTCCAGGAAAACCTGTAAAGGTGGTGTGCTAGAAATGCGAAAAGAAAGGTCACTACAAAAGGGACTGTAAATCTAAAGCTTTTGAAAAAGGAAAGGGATTTGATGATTCTCCTTCTGCAAAGGCGAAAACCACCTCAGATGAAAGTGGGGATGTGTACTTGGTTTCTTCAAGTACACATGTAGATCATGAGGCATGGTTTATTGACTCAGGTGCATCCTTTCACTTCACTCCCCATAGAGAGTGGCTCTGCGAGTATGAGAAATATGATGGTGGTGATGTATTCTTGGGAGATGACAAGAAGGCTAGAATCATTGGTCGTGGAAACATCAAGTTGAAGTTGCAAGGTGGAAGGATTAAAACACTTTCGGGTGTTCTACATATTCCTGTAAGCAAGCTGGATGATGCAGGTGTAAAAACAGTGTTTGAGAAAGATACGCGCAAGATTGTTTGGGAAGCACTGGTATTGATGCGAGGAGTTCGGATTGGAAATATGTACAAGCCACAAGGTAGCATTGTTATTGATGGGTGCAATAGTTTTATGGTTCCTGAAGGTGGAGCAGAAAATCTAGTGGTCTCTAGAGAAAAGACCATGTTGTGGCATCAAAGGCTTGGACATATTGGAGAGAAGGGCCTTCGAATAATTCATGGTAAAGGTATGGTAGAAGGTATGACTAATAACTCTCTGGATTTTGATTTCTATGAAAATTGTGTTTATGGGAAGCAGAATCGGATGAGTTTCCCTTCTGGTGGTAAGAGGGTGAAATAGATATTAGAGCTTGTGCATAGTGATGTGTTTAGACCTGTGAAGGTTCCATCACTGGGTAAGTCTGTGTACTATGTATCATTTATAGATGAATTCTCAAGCATACATGGATATATTTCCTTAAGATGAAATATGAAGTCTTGGACAGGTTTAAAGAATTTAAGGCTTTGGTGGAAAACCAGACAGAGAAGAAGATAAAGGTGCTAAGGACAAATAACAGTGGAGGGTTTTGCAAGAAAGAATTTGAAGAATTCTATAAGAAGTGTGGTATAGCATGGAAGAAGACTACTCCATACACACCTGAGCGAAATGGAACTGTAGAAAGAATGAATAAGACGTTGATGGAAAGGGCAAGAAGCATGCTCAGTGGTGTCAGGTTAGGAAATGAATTATGGGCAGAGGCGGCGAAGACAGCATGTTACCTGGTCAACAAATCACCTTCATCAGTGTTGGAGGATAAGACTCCACAAGAGGTATGGACTGGTAAGAAACCCTCTCTTTCACATCTGAGGGTATTTGGATGTGATGCATATGTACATGTTCCAAAGAAGAAAAGAACAAATTTGGATATTAAATCTGAAAAGTGCATCTTTATTGGGTATAAGGATGGTTTAAAGGGTTATAAGCTTTGGAACCCAGTAACAAGGAAGGTTGTGTACATTCGAGATGTGGTGTTTAGAGAGGTGAAAGATGTTATTAAACATGAAGTACCATCAAAGGAACCTGAGAATATAGAGTTTGAGCTAAAGGAGGAAGAATCATACTCTACAATTGAAGAGGAATCAGAAGGTGAAGAGCCACAAACTTCGGTTGTGAGAAGATCAATTCGAGAAAGAAGGCAACCAAAAAAGGTATAGTCCACCTGCTTTTTATTCAAATTTTTCTTTATCTATTACTGATGATGATCCCAGAATTGTGAAGGAAGCAGTAGATTCAGAGGATGGCAAACCCATTGGCAGCGAATGGGTGTTTAAGAAGAAGATAAATGCAGAAGGAAAGGTGGAAAAATATAAAGCTCGGTTGGTAGCAAAAGGTTATTCCTAGGTGTCGGGAATTGATTTTGGTGACATTTTTTCTCTTCTTGCCAAGGTAGCTTCTATTAGATTACTTTGATCTGTTGTTGCTGCTTTTAATTTTGAGGTAGAACAGATGGATGTGAAGACATCATTTCTTCACAGGGATCTGGAAGAGGAGATCTACATGAAGCAACATGAAGGCTTTGCGGTGAAGGTTAAGAAAGAATTGGTATGCAAGTTAAAGAAGTCTGTGTATGGGCTAAAACAGTCACCAAGGATGTGGTATCAGAAATTTGATACATTTATACAGGGACTTGGCTTCACTAGAAGAAAAGCAGATCATTGTGTGTATTTTAAATTAATTGGTGACCATGTTATTTATCTGGTCTTGTATGTGGATGATATGTTGCTGGTTGGAAATGACAAAGCAATTATCCAGGATTTGAAGACCCAATTGTCCTCCAAATTCAACATGAAAGATCTTGGTGCTACAAACTATATTTTGGGCATGGAAATTAAGAGAGATCGGAAAAATAGGAAGCTCTGGTTAAACCAAAGGAAGTATGTCGAGACAATATTGCAGAGGTTTAATATGCAGGATAGTAAACTAGTGAAGGTTCCTATTCCTGTAGGTGTAAAGTTATCTTTTGAACAGTGTCCCAAGACACAAGAAGAGGAAGAGGACATGTCCCGTGTTCCATATGCAAGTGCAGTCAGTAGGCTGATGTATGCGATGGTCTGTACTAGACCAGAGATTTCACATGCAGTGGGAGTACTGAGTAGGGTTATGTAAAAACCAGGGAAGGAGCATTGGATAGCAGTGAAGCGGGTTTTTAGGTATTTGCGTGGCACTAGTGATTATGGTTTGTGCTACCAAGGAAGACCAGGATTGGACAGAGTTTTGGATATTCATGGCTGTGTTGATGCAAACTGGGCTGAAGATCTAGATCAAAGAAGATCTAAAAGTGGGTATGTGTTTAACCTATTTGGAGGTGCAGTCAGTTGGATGAGTAAGAAACAATCTGTAGTGGCATTATCAACTACAGAGGCAGAATTCATGGCAGCCATTCATGCAAGCAAGGAAGCAGTTTGGTTGCAGAGGTTGTGTTCAAGTATGGGGTTAGTGCAGGGAGCTATAAGAATATACTGTGATAGCCAAAGTGAAACTTTCTTGGCAAATAACCCTACTTATCATTCAAAGACAAAGAACATTGATGTTCAATATCACTTTGTGGCGGATATGATAGAAGATAAAAATGTGTTGCTGGTAAAGGTGGACACTTTGAAGAATACTATAGATGCATTGACAAAATCTATGAGCCCTGAGAAGTTCTCTAGGTGTATAGTAGCAATGGGTGTTGCAGGGTTAGATAAATGACTAAGCTCTCCTGTGGCCCCCTGTGGAAAGAAAACAACAAGTGGGAGAATGTTCCGTTGTGTTATATTCTTTCCATGACTAGCTCCCCTAGTTAACCAGGGGGTTAGAGGGGGGGCGGAGCCCCCCCTTCTTTGCGCTGATTGTGTAGCGGGGGGGTCACCAGGGGTTTGAGGGGGTGGGTATCCCCCCTCTACAGGGTCCAGGGCAGCGCCCTGGGGAAATTTTTTTTGGACCCTATATAAGGTGGGCGGACCTACCTATGGTTTTGTGCATGGTCTTCACACATGGTTTTGGGCGCGATGGTTTTTGGTCCATGGTATTGGATGCTTCGGTATGTATAAATATGTATTGTAACATTGAAAGGAACATAATGAAAATCAAGCTGGTAATCCCAGTTTTGGGATCCAGGGGAAATCTCTGTGTATATGTGTTTTCTGTGTTATGCTCTCACATTGTTTATTTTTTGTGTTTTAGAATTTGTATGTAGGTAATTTCTATATGGGCTTAAAACCTACAGTTTTCATGGAAGAGATTCAAAAATTACATTTGGGATAAGTACCTATTTGAAAATTATTATGATCGTAAGGCCAAGGAATTCTATGAACAAAAAATGGGACAATTGGCACCTGAGGAGTATACCAGTAGATTCCTGGAACTACTGAGGTATGTGCCTTATATTAAGGATGAGAAGGCTAAGATGTAGAGATATATGAGTGGGTTACCATGTGCATACTTGGACATAATAGTATTTGATGAACCAAAGACTTTGGAGGTCATCGGGAAGACCAAGCACTTCTATGAAAAATATAAGCATGAGACCGAGGTCTAGACTGATTAGAAGAACAAAGATAGGGGAAATTTCAAAGTAAGGGGGAAGGGGACCTCAAGAATAAGCAAGGGGGAAAGAATGGAAAGTTTAATGCCTCCACCAAGAATGAAAAATAGAAAAAATCCACAATCAACAAAAATGAACCTCATAAATCAATGAATGAGGAGGTTAAGGGTTCTAGGAGAAGTTTGTGCAATGTTGAACTTGTGAAGAGAGCCACCTCTAGAGAAACTGTCCTCAATTACAGTAGACTAGCACGAAGATATACAATGTTAAAGAGGGAAAAATTGTGAATGATGTGGTCTAGAGCATACCCAAGATTTATGCAACACTTGACAATAGATAGGTAGACTAGCAAGTTATGGTTGTTCAAATGGAAGGTATGGTCAAAACTTATCAATCTCAATTTTAATTGATCCAGATTCTAACTAAAGTTACATCAACCATAATATTGTATAAAAAATTTAATTTCTAAATAAAATCCAAGAGGAATGATGGATTGTTCAATTGGCCATTTGGGCAAAGAGAAATAATAAATTTGATTGATTCATGCCCCATGGAATTGAGTGGTGCGACCACTCACTTAAACTAAATTTGTTTCCATTAGGGTCATATGATATTTTGATTGATATGGACTAGTTGGAAACCCATAGGACCAAGTTTGATATTTATAATAAGGCACTAGAATGTATCAATGATGATGGTGAAGAGATAACACTGCAAAGGATCAAGAGGTCGATTGCAACCAGGAAATTAACTATGCTTTAGTTGAAGTGTCGTAGTAGAAAAGGTTGTGCAATCTATGTTATTCACGTGTCTAAGGAAAAATAAGATAGCACAAACCCATTAATAATTCACCTTGTGCTAAAACAATATGAATATGTGTTCCTAGACGAGTTGTTGAGCCTACCACCCAAAAGAGACATCAACTTCACTATCGATTTGATCTTGGGAAGAGCGCCAATAGTCAAAACTCCTTATCGCTTGAGCACACATAAGCTTGTTGAGTTGAAATTGAAGCTAAAGGAAATGATGGAGAAGGGTTACATTTGACCCAATGTTTCATCTTGGGGAGCCCCTACCCTATTTGTTAAAAGGGAGGACGACATGTTGGGGTTGTGCATAAATTATTGTTAGTTGAATAACATGATAGTGAAGAACAAATATCCATTTCCCAAGATTGATGACCAATTTTACTAACTAATATTCGTTGTGTTTTCCAAAATCGACCTATTTTTTGGGTATCATCAGGTCATAATTAAGGATGAGGACATTTATAAAGATGCATTCAGGATGGGGTATGGCCATTATGAGTTTGTATTAGTTCCCTTTAAGCTTACAAACACCCTAGAAACCTTCATGTTCCTAATGAATAATGTTCTTATACCTTACCTAAATAAATTTGTGATGGTTTTTGTGGATGGAATCCTTGGATATTCAAAGAATAAAGAAGAGCATGAAGGCCATTTGAGAGAATTTTTGCAAATGCTAAAGAAGCATAAGCTATATGAAAAACTCATCAAGTGTGACTTTTTCCAAACCCAAGTTCAATACTTGGGACATGTTATTTCAAAAGAAGGTGTGGATGTATACCTAGAGAAGATCAAGGCTATAATGGTACAAATTATTGATGACCATTACTAAAATGTGAAGAAGCGTTGGCAAAAGAAACTAGAAGGAACTGTGAGCAAACGATACACCACTCAATTAAGGAATCTAGTTATGGATGAATTCCATAAGAGACCTTACTTAGGTCATCCTGGTTACCAAGAGATGATGACAACCATGAAGAAAAATATTATTGGCCAAGAATGAGGAAGGATATCACTGAATTCATCACTAAGTTTTTGGAATGCCAATAAGTGAAGTTAGAATGCAAGAATTTTACTGGATTACTGCACCCAATTCCCATCTCAAAGTGGAAATGGCAAGTCATACCCATGGAATTCATTATAGGATTTACCAAGATATCTAGGCAACATGATGCTATCATGGTGGTAATGGATAGATTGAGCAAGGTAGCTCACTTTTTAATTGTTAAATATACTCATAAAGTGTAACACCCTTATGCTACCCTTGCTTATTATTATAATGATTGTGATTGTAATAAAAAGATGGGAGGACCATCAATGGATGGACCTATGATTTAACATATCATTATAATTATTATTATTTAATTATCAACTGAAGGTTGGACAACCTTATAAATTCATGGTTTGAGGAAGAAACTTGTTTTCTCACTTTCCCTTCCCTACAGGCGGTTTAATTATTAACACCTTCCCACTAGCTTGTATTTCATGAATAACCATGATCCATGCCAGCTGCAAAAAAAAAAATTAAATAATATAATATAATATATATATATATATATATATATATATATTATATATATATATTTAATATATATATAATAAAATAAAATAAAAATAAAATAAATAAATAAATATGTCAAGGTTGTTCGAACACCTAGGGGTTATTTACCTAAAATTAGATTATTAGATGTGCATGGGCATAAAAAAGAGTGAGCAGATTTCATCATCAACCATTACACAGGTGAAGGAGTGGGTAAGCTAGCATGACAACATATCCCACCACTAGATAGTTGAAAAACAAAATGATGGGTAGAGGAGTGAACATCCTCCCTAATCACTCCATAATGTGGAGAGAAAGATGCTCGATAAAATAGGTGAGAATGCAAGCAAACCAAGATCACACCAAGTAGAATTCAGAGTAGAGGAGAACACTATGAGAAGGAGGTGTGCAAGCCACTAGGAGAATGGGGAGTGTTCAGACTGGGCTAGGTCGTAATTCCCTATTCGCTATTACATTTCTATTAAAATAAAAACCTAATATTCATAACCCAGTTAATCATGAGTGTGTCTATGCAATATAGCTATCGAATTCCTGATCTAAGCATAGGTGGTCTGTGCAAATTTTAGTGAGTGAAATGGGCCACTAAGTGTTGGTTATCGAGCTAGTGAAGCATAGGAACAATGGACTTCATCTCCTATAATTGTGTTCAACCCATTGGTGTGAAATATTTACCATGTGTAAGAATTTCCCTTGGACCCTAGATCTAGCTCAAGAGTGGTTAGTTGCAAGAAAGAATTCGGTGTACCTAACCTATGGTTGGGTGGAGAGTGGAAGCTCTTCCTTCAGCTTCCATCTAATTTAATACAATCAAATAAGTGTTTATTCTTGTAAAGGTTTGTATTTTTGAAATATTCAAGAAAGAATGTTTTATTCATCATAGCACTATGGATGGCTAGAAATAAGTGTGTTTATTGTAAATAAGGGTTATCTGAAGTATGTGAATTTAACCCTATAAACTCATTGTTGTAAGTATGATGGTTTATGCTAGGTGGTTTAACAGTAACTAGGAATTCTTTCATTATTGTATATTCATTTAGTTACCATCTATTGATATGGATATGAGTTGGGTGGCTAACTTGTATGAGTAAGTGATTATTGGATCGCATGACCATATTGATGATTTAAGTATTGGCTATCTTTGTATTTTGAAGGTTTAGGAAGCTCACTACTATGACCATGGTTGCATGTTCTTCCATTAATAGTGTTGTCACTCACAACAAAATTTGTTTTCAGATGTCTAAGAGTGAAAAGGAGCAGAGATTTTTGCAGCCATCCTCCAAGCCACATAATCACTCAAAGATAAATCAAACCCTATCCATTGGATAGTGCTCAGAATAAGATTTCCAACAATATGTGGAAGTCCAAAAATGGACTTTTGGATATGAAGATATGGCCTTTTGAAGTCGAGTGTTTTATCACCTTTGAAAGGAAAAAAGAAGAGCATATCAGAGGTTTGGGAGATGTCGCAAATTGTAGTATCGGAGGTCTGATATCATAGATCACATATCATAGGTTCAACAACATGGCACATCAGTGCATCACATGACATAAGTGCAATATCGGCAATCGTAATCGGAGGTCCAACAACATAGGATATCGACAATCGCAATCAAAGGTCTAGCAGCATAGGATATCAATGATCTCAATTGGAGGTCCAACAACATAGAACATCGAAGATTGGCAATGAGAGGTCCATCATCACACAATATCGCAGTAGTAATGTGCATGTCACAAGTTGTTAATCGACAATCCTTGAGGGACCACTATAAAGGAATTTTGAGGAAAAAGTGCCGCTAGTGTAGATTGCCAAGAGAATGCCTTGAAACATTTACAAAGGAATTAAACTACAAAATCAAAAGAGGGCAGGCCTTTTCTCTCTCCTTGAGAGGGCCACATGGTTGAATAACATTGGTCCCTACAAAGCCATGTGGCATATGACATCACCATGATGTGGCATTACGGAGGACACGTGGCATGCAGATCTAGCATTTTGAAGGGTCCAAAGAGGGAAAAATTGGGTGACACATGTCACCAATCAAAAAGTGCCACATGGTGACGATGATGTCATCAATCAAAGGTTGCATATCAAAGAAGTGATAATGTCACAACCCCGATGTTATTTCTTCAAATGGAAAGTGTGATAAAGGGTCTTTGATGTGGGGGTTGGTCTGCGGTCACAAAGGCATAAAAAACTAAAGGTGGAGCTAGAAGTTGAACACTAAAAGGCTATCGCAATTGAAGATCGCAAATATGTTGCAGCTCCAATATAAAAACCATGACTCAAAACCTCTGATGTAGAGGAGCTCCTATATTTGGCTAAGCACGCAGTCGCCAAAGGAACTTAAACGAAAGGGGCACAAATCACTTTATAAAGGGAAAAATACCCCTAGACAGGAGTCTAAAGGCTCTAGCACCTTAGGGCTAAGAACCTGGTCATAGCCCCGGTTATATGAGGAAGAAAGAAGAAAGGGGATAAATAAAAAGGGCCTAGGACCACAATTAATCACCGTTTGTAATGCCTTTTAGCGTAAAAGCCTTGACAAAGTAAAAACTCTGATATAACAGTATGGCTATATTACTAGAAATAGAGCACTTTGATAGCAAAAGGTAGGGATTTGTGTGATGGATGAACTGACTGCTACGATTCCATGATACCTCCAAGGCCACCATAGTTAATCACTTCTGGCTCCATAGAGTGGAGGAAGTCAAGCAATTAAGGTGAAAGTGACAGGAATTGGCCAATCAATCGGAGAGGCACATCAGTGCAGAGACATGGCCTGAGCTGAGGCAATAACAAAAATATCATGGAGATATTTTTCTCCCATTGTCATTGTTATGAAACCAGCTCACAAAATAGAAGAAGAGATAGATTAATGACTTAAAAATTAGCTTCTTCGAGGGGGAAACCTCCTTTATATTACACAAATGAGCAATTCTTCGATGATACAAACGATAAGACCTCATTTCTATATATAGGATTCTAAGGGGTACAATATAATCAGAGCATACGTAACAATAATATTGTAATGGCACAACAATAACGATAGTGGACTTCTATGGGGCACAATAATAACAATATGGGGACTATATGGGCACAATAATACAATAAGGGGGTTGTACTAATAACAATAATGGGCTACACTAGTACTATAGGGACATAACATGCCCCTCTCCTTCAAAAAGGTGTTGTCCTCAATGCTTGAGTAGTTCTAGATGATTATGTATAAAGTTCTCATCCTCCCATGTGAAATGTTTAGCAGTTAAGTCATTCCACTTGATGAGATACTCTGAAATTGATCGATTTCGTAACCGGAGGGTTCTTATTTCCATGACTGCTTCAGGTTCCAATATGATTTTTCCTTTCTCATCAAGTTTTGAAAATATTGTTTGAAATGGGAGCTTGTCACCTATAACCTTATTTAAGCCTAAAGCATGGAAAACTGGGTGTACTCATGAAGATGCAAGAAGCTCCAATTTGTATGCCATAGTACCAATCTTTTGCAACACCTTGTAAGGACCATAATACTTTGGTGATAATTTATTATCCTTCTTAGCTTGCTTGAGGGAAATTTGTTTGTATGGTTGTCATTGTAAAATTAACTAGCCTCCTACATCAACACTTATTTCATTGTAATTTTGATTTGCCTGTTGTTTCATTTGATTTTGTGCCAAAGTGAGGTTATCCTTTAAGAGTTGGAGAGCCTGCTGTTGATGCTTATTGTGATCTTCCACTGGTTGAACCTTAGAATTTTCTCTTAAAGATGATGTTATGGATGGTGGATGATATCCATAAAGTTCCATAAATGGGGTCATTTTTGTTGAAGCGTTATACCATTATCCAACTAGAGGTAACCACTTGACCCATTGTGTTTGTTTATCAAATACAAAGCAATGAAGATATCCTTCCAAACATTTTTTCACTATCTTTGTTTGTCCATCTATCTTTAGAGTTTGAGGAGTGGTAATTCCTAATGCATTACAATATATGGTCAGATTCATTTCTTCTTTCTCTAGGAATGGTTCTTGGTGTATATCCTCTTTTTTTTATGTTTTTTTTATCCTTTTCTTCCTCCCCTTCACAACCTATATAAAATCATTTCTTCTTAGCACACTTATGACCTTTAGTGTATTTGTTATCACAACTTTAACAAAGCCCTTTTTCTCTTTTTTCTTCCAATTTTTGTGGTTTCAACCTTGTAGGTTGTGGAAGGCTAGGAGAAACAACACTTCCATATTTATAGTTGTGAGTGGTAGGATTCCTTGTTTCCATAATTTTTCTTGCCAACCTGAATGCCTTCTCTAGTGAATCAATTTTCAAAAGATGAACCTCATGTTGGATGTTATAGTTTAAAGTCCCTATGAAGACATAAATTCTATGCTCCTTTGGAATATTGGTTACCCTAATATTCAATTTTTGGAAGTCTTCAATGTGCTCTGTCATTGAACCCTTTTGTTCGAGATTTATCAATTGGCTAAAGAACATGTTGCTCCTTGTATCTTCATAATGTGTTATCATTTCCTTCGTAAAAATTGACCAGGTGACAAGTGGTTTACGAGAACAAAGCCATCCATACCATACAAACTGATTGGGTTCTAAATATAAAAATGCAATATGTACCTTTTGTGTGTTTTGCACATTATGGATATCAAAATATTGGTCCATCCGTAGTATCCATGTTACGGAATCCTTGCCATCAAACTTCCTCATATCAATATTTGGAATATGGTGGGTCTTCAATCCAACATCATATTCTATTAAATCATGATTAATATTTCTTTTGTTCTCATCATGATTTTCCACTACTACCTTTTCGTCATTAGGAAGCTTTCTTGTAGCAACTTTGTCCAGCCTTCCTTCAAACCTTCCATGTCTTTCTTCAAATCTTCCATGTTGTCTTTTAATTTTTCTTCTATACCATCGATATTAGCTTCCATGGCATAAATAAAACTATTTATCTTAGCTTTAATCACATTCTTCAAATCATCCATCCAATTTTTCTTACTAGGTGTTTCTATTTTCTTTATTCGAGTCATTATTTTTCTTGCTTTTAGGAGCTTGATATTTAAACGACTGTAACTCTATAATTTCGGATTTCCAAGTAATGAAATTTTGGATTATGGTAGATCTTTGAGTCCTATTTCCAACCCGACAAGTATGATCGATTATGGATTCTCCAAGAAAGAGTTATATCCCATCTCCCACGATGACCTTATTATAGACTCGTTCACTAGAGAAAACATATATGACGTTCCATGTGTAATTGTTTCGACTTTCAGCCCTGAAAATGATACCCAACAAACCATAGTCCATCTTGTTTCTGTTATGTTTTACTAAATTTGAATATGATACTCATAGAGAAAGTTATGATGATTTTCCCTAGGTCACCTGTTTGAGATGGAATTTGGAAGCCTGCAAAAACCTTAACTTCCTTGGATCATATCTCTGAAAATATAGTGCACCAAGATCTAAAATTTGTATTTGAGATTCAACAAGATTTCAGATCAATTTGATTTTAATTTTAGCTTCTAAAGATTTGTGTAAATATATTTATAGTGACAATTCCACAATGACCTGCTTGAAGCAGTAAAACCCTAGAATCCAAAGCTCTGATACCAAACGTTATGCAATCAGCTCACAAAATAGAAGAAGAGATAGATCAACAACTTCAAAATTAGCACCTTTGAGGGGGGAACCTTTTTTACATTACACAAATGAACAATTCTTTGATGATACAAATGAGAAGACCTCCTTTTTATATATAGGAGTCTAAGGGGTCACAATATAATCAAAGCATACATAACAATAATATTGTATGGGCACAACAATTATAATAGTGTGCTTCTATGGGGCATAATAATAACAATATGGGGACTACATGGGCACAAAAATACAATAAGGGGGTTGCACTAATAATAATAAGGGGCTACACTAGTACTATAGGGGCCTAACAGTCATTATGTTTTCATTTTCCTATTATTTTGTAAGTTCTATATTTCCAAGAACGAAATCAAATCTGAATGACATATTTTTAGGTAGCAGGCCTTCCCACGCTGAGACAACTAGTCTATGAGACAGATGGAGCTCAGGCCAATATATTTTGTAAATGTTTTCTCTCCCTCTCCTTATAAAATGGAGGAACAAAGACTTAATAGAGGTTCCAGAATGTTTCACCTGAGGGGTTTCAATTTTGTGATTCCACTTTGGTTCTAAATTTTGTGAATCATTATTAAGGCTATTTTTTACTTATTTATGCCAGTTTACTTTCTTTATTTAAACTTGGCATCCAACCATATAACCAGCAAAAATATATAATATGGAAGAAGCATAAACTCAACACACAAGCATATCAACCATAAGCATCATACACATGAGACACAAGGTTTTTCATGTGGAAACCCTTTTAGGACAAAACCACAAATCTTGTTGTTGTTATTGATGTAAATACAAGCACCTACTCTATTACATCAATATGTTTTGTGAGCACCTTCTCATAGGAAGCACCAACTCCCTTTGATTTTATGCTAGCACCAACTCCCTTTGATTGTAGACTCTTGTCCATCTTACCAGAAGAACCATATGAGGCACCAACCTCATGGATTTGTTGCAAGCACCAACTTGCATCTCCTTTTATTTATGCAAGCCCCAACCTGTAGGAGAAACCGAACCCCAAGCCTTATCAAGCTCCACTAGAGATAGAAGCACCAACTTCCTTATTCTAGGCTCCAACCCACACTCAAACAAGAATTGCATGTTCACTATAAATGGCAACCACTCTCCCTGATCTCAGCTTTTATCTTTGTTCACTCTACTGCACTTTGTAGCTCTCTACAAAAAACTTTAGCTGTCATGTGATCTACTCAAAAAAAATCACTCTCATCCCTCTGCTCTCTACTCTCAACAAAAGTCACTCTGCTCTTGGCCTTGCTTCTTACATCGCAGGCACATCTCTCTGCTTTCTACTCTCTAAGGCACACCCATAGCCTTATTCACACAACCCACATGCAACTCTTGCCTTTCACACACAACTTATTGCTCTAGGGATCTTTTTTCTTCTGCTTAGGCACACTCGGCCTTTACACATAAAACTGACTCAAAGCACTTTTCTCTAAGTCACTCATGCCACTATGCTACATTCCCACACTTTTCTCATCAAAGAACATATATTTTTTTCCTCTATTGTTCACTCCAATCGATGTTTCCATCCTATCGATGTTGTGACACTGTACTTAGGCATGGCCTCTCCATGTTGTTGTTGCATCTCCCACTGGCTAGACCACCTACATACTCAACCTGGGCACAATCCTCTATCTGCAAGTATCCCATCACTGAGACTCACCATGCACTTCAAGGGTCACAGAGCTTGACATTACTCAAGCATGGCTTCTCTATACATCAGGTGATCTAAAAATGGGGCTCTTAGGCTTCTTTTCTAGCTTATAAGAACCTCTCCCACTTCCAAAGCTTGAATTTTCCCAAGTCTATTTGATTAACCAATGTGGAATTAAGAAATGCTTGAAAATATAGTGTATGTTGATAATTGTTTTAAACTGATTATATGTTTTAGAGTCTGTTGTTTGGGCTGATATGTGAATGTGCTTAAACTGATATATAAATGCATATAAAAGTGAATAATCCAGCAGTAGACAAATACATAAGACAGCAAATTAATTAGGATTTCACCCACAACTCTTGGGCTACATCTCCATGAGCTCTAATTAATTCATCTAGGCTCTTTGGGATTATGGTGTAAGTATTTTACAAGTCTTTCACTCAAATCCTGTTGTTCTACACATAAACAGTGGGTTTAGATACCATTTTAACCCTTCTGACTCTTAAGGCTATGGCTCTTGGCTCTTGGCTCTAGCTCTTTGGCTCTTGGTTCTGGCTCTTGGCTTTGACTCTTGGCTCTTTGGCTCTAGCTCTTGGCTCTTTAGCTCTCTACACTAGCTACTTTCTACCTTTTGTAACCTTCACGCTCTCTAGCTTTTCACTTGAACTTCGAGTAACCCCAAAGGCTCCCTCAGCTACTCTTTTGCTTCTGCACTACCTCCTTGGCCTCTACACTGCCTCTTTGGCTTCTGCTTCATAGAAAAACCCCAACAACAACCTTCAACAATAACAACAACTCGACCACGGCCAACAACAAACTCAGCAGCCCCTGCACAGTAGCTCTTTGGTTCTCTATCGCTCTACTCTCTCGGCTCTCTGTTGTTCAACTTTCAGTATTTCAGCAGCAAACAATAACTTGGCCATTGTTCAACAACTCAGTAGCCCTGTTTCTTTGATATTCACAGCTTGAAAGCCAAAACGTGCTACCTATTGGTTCTCCCTTTCGGGCTCTGCAACTTCCGGCCACAGTCTACTCGAATCCCTTCTTTGGCATTCAATAATAATTGCATACACACTCAGGGGAAGCGACCACCTATTTCGTAATGGAAGGGAGCCACCAGTGCTTTGAATACCTTAAAAACAGTCGTTCAATGTTTTACATAGAGAACACTGCAAAACACAAGAAAATCCACATACAGCACTACTCCTGACTTCAAAGTTTTTCATGTGGAAACCCTTTCAAGACAAAACCACAAATCTTGTTTTTGTTATTGATGTAAATATAAGCAGCTACTTTATTAAATCAATCTATCTTGTGAGCACCTTCTCATAGGAAGCACCAACTCCCTTTGATTTTATGCTAGCACCGACTAGTAAGAAGCACCAACTCCCTTTGATTGTAGACTCTTTTCCATCTTACCAGAAGCACCATATGAGGCACCAACCTCATGGATTTGTTGCAAGCACCAACTTGCATCTCCTTGTATTTATGCAAGCCCCAACCTGTAGGAGGCACTAACCCCCAAGCCTTATCAAGCTCCACTAGAGATAGAAGCACCAACTTCCTAATTCTAGGCTCCAACCCACACTCAAACAAGATTTGTATGTTCACTGTAAATGGAAACCACTCTCCCTGATCTCAGCTTTGATCTTTGCTCACTCTGCTGCACTTTGCAGCTCTCTGAAACAAACTTTAGCAGTCATGTGATCTACTCAACAAAAACCACTCTCATCCTCTGCTCTCTACTCTCAACAAAAGTCACTCTGCTCTTGGCCTTTCTTCTTACATCGCAGGCACATCTCTCTGCTTTCTGCACTCTAAGGCACACCCATAGCTTTATTCACACAGCCCACATGCAACTCTTATCTTTCACACACAACTTTCTGCTCTAGGGATCTTTTTTCTTCTGCTTAGGTACACTTGGCCTTTACACATAGAACTGACTTGAAGAACTTTTCTCTAAGTCACTCATACCACTATGCTACATTCCCACACTTTTCTCATTAGAGCACATATATTTTTTTCCTCTGTTGTTTACTCCAATCGATGTTTCCATCCTATCGATGTTGTGACATTGTACTTAGGCATGGCCTCTCCATGTTGTTGTTGCATCTCCCACTGGCTAGACCACCTACATACTCAACCTAGGCACAATCCTCTATCTGCAAGTATCCCATCACTGAGACTCACCATGCACTTCAAGGGCCACAGAGCTTGACATTACTCAAGCATGGCTTCTCTATACATCAGGTGATCTGAAATTGGGGCTCTTAGGCTTGTTGTCTAGCTTACAAGAACCTCTCCCACTTCCAAAACTTGAATTTTCCCAAGTCTATTTGATTAACCAATGCGGAATTAAGAAATGCTTGAAAATATAGTGTATGCTAATAATTGTTTTAAACTAATTATATGTTTTAGAGTCTGTTGTTTGGGTTGATATCTTAATGTGCTTAAACTGATATATAAATGCATATAACAGTGAATAATGCAGTAGTAGACAAACACATAACACAGCAAATTAACTAGGAGTTCACCCACAACTCTTGGGCTACATCTTCGTGACCTCTAGTTAATTCAACTAGGCTCTTTGGGATTATGGTGTAAGTCTTTTACAAGTCTTTCACTCTACTCCTATTATTATACACATAAACAATGGGTTTAGATACCATTTTATCCCTTCTGTCTCTTGAGGCTCTAACTCTTAGCTCTTGGCTCTTGGCTCTGGCTCTTCAACTCTTGGTTCTAGCTCTTGGTTCTAGCTCTTGGCTCTGACTCTTGGCTCTTTCGCTCTGGCTCTTGGCTCTTTGGCTCTCCGCTCTGGCTTCTTTCTGCCTTCTGCAACCTTCACGCTCTCTAGCTTTTCACTTGAACTTCGAGTGACCCCAAACGCTCCCTCAGCTGCTCTTTTACTTCTGCGCTACCTCCTTGGCTTCTACGCTACCTCTTTGGCTTCTTCTTCACAGCAAAACCCCAATAGTAACCTTCAACAGCAACAACAACTCGGCCATTGTTAACAACAAACTCAACAGCCCCTGTATAATAGCTCTTTGTCTCTCTATCGCTCTGCTCTCTCAGCGCTCTGTTATTCAACTTTCGGTATTTTAGCAGCAAACAATAACTTGGCCATCGTTCAACAACTCAGCAGCCCTGTATCTTTGACATTCACAACTTAAAAGCCAAAATGTGTTTCCTGTTGGTTCTCCCTTTCGGGCTCTGCAACTTCCGACCACAGTCTACTCGAATCCCTTCTTTAGTGTTCAATAATCATTACATACGCACTCAGGGGAAGCGGCCACCTATTTCATAATGGAAGGGAGCCACCAGTGCTTTGAATACCTTAAAAACAGTGATTTTGTGTTTTACACAGAGAACGCCGCAAAACATAGGAAAATCTGCATACAACACTGCTTCAGACTTCAAAGTTTCATAACTACACTTTGTATCCCTATCGAGTCCGCCTAAAATCGCAATTGCCCTATTCCATAGGTTTCCCCTTTATTTAAAAATACACTAAAACACTGCCAATTCTTGCAAAAACGGCCTTAGGGAAGATTTAAAATATTATTCATTTATATTTCAAAACCCTTTCGGGTTCAATTTTGATTGCAGTCGCAGATCGTACAGCCCAGGGTCCTTCCCTTTTGGGATCACTGACAATGATCCACCGATATCGGTGATCACAGTCAGAAGTTGCATCGGCCCGGGGCCTTCCCTTTGGATTTAAGCGATGCAATATTTCGGCAATCGCATGTCGCGATGACTTAAGACCTGCGGTTCCTCCTTTATATAGCCATCCGCCAATGTGATATCAATGGTTCTTAGACCAATCCGAGTGGGCCACGTGGCCCAATCCCGGCCTGCCATGTGTCAGCTGTGGATTCGCTCGTGGGCCTATAATCTAAATTTTCAATATAGTTCAAATTTTAATGAAATTGCCTCCTTTTCTAAGGACATTGGGCAATTTTCATTTTACAATAACTCCTTCATCTGGAGTCTGTTTTCACCCATTCAAGTTGTGTTGGATTCAGAATGAGGAGATCTCTGCAATGAGACTATTTTCAGGAGTAGGCTGTGATTTTTATTTTCCTCTGATTTACAGAGGATATGTGCCAATTGGCACCTTTCATCTCTTGCATGAAGTCTTTTAGACTTAGAGGTTTATCCAAGATCCATTTTTGTATCATTAGGAATGGCCTCACTACTTTTCGTTTATTTCTTCAAAGCATGCATGAAATATCTTTAGCAACTAGTTCCTCATTCAAAACCACAATTGTCAATTCATACAGCCATCATAAGACCATTGTATTATTCTTCTATCAGAGGTTTTACACTTCAGAGCAATATCAAAGACTTTTCCTCTATAGAACTATCATTCACACACAAACATGTGAAACCAGTGAATTCTGATCATTCTTAGCCTTTTCAATTTCGCCCCTTTTTCAAATTCCCTTCATGGGACCAAGGGTTGTGATCGAGTGCCAAGACCTGAGGCACTAAGTTCTTTAGACTTTAACGGGGCACTTTCTTCCTTTATAAATTGTTGCGCCCTTGGTTTTCCGCATTTCCTCTAGACCAAGTGCTAACACTATCAGAGCCTCTTATTGGCATTTTTTATTTGTGCCACATATGCCATCACCAATACATCACTGATCACCAATCTTCGATTTACTAGCACCCTTTGGCTTAGACCTTGCCACACATTTCCTACCATAGGACCGAGGGTTGTGACCTAAGGCTTAGCCTTAGGGCACTAAGGCCTATAGACTCCTGTCTGGGGGCCTCTTACCCTTTATAAAGCATTGCGCCCTTGGTTTCTTGAGTCTTTACACAACCAGATGCTTACCACATCGGAAACCCCTTACTGGAAACTTCAACCTTGTGACCATGTGCTGTCAATCACAAATCATCAATCACCAGTTGCCAATGTGATGTCATTACTTGCCATGTGGCACTTAATGACCAGTGATATGTGTCACCCGGATATGGCCCATTAGGCCGCCTCAAAACACCGGAACAACCTACCACGTGTCCCTATGTACTGTGACATCATGCTGACATAAGCAACCACATGTCCCTTATCGTAGCCAATCAAATCCTGCCATGTGTCGTGATCGAAGCTCCTCGGATGCTACCATGTGTCCTTATCAGAGCCAACCAGACACCCCCACATGCCCTACTAGAGTAGAGAGAAAGAGGCTCACCCTCCTTGGTTTTGCAATGAATTCCTTTGTATTTTCTCTTCCTGCCTTCCCAACGATTTAATGAAGAGTGCATCAATCCCTACATTTTAACTCAGTCAATGTTCGACGATTGTAGCATCTCATCATTGTCACATTTGAAATGTCGAACGTCAATGCACCACTGTGTGTTGATACACCACTATTCAAACCTCTTATCATGACCATCGATATAGCTTGGCCTTCGATCACCGATTGTCGAGACCTCTAATATTGCGATTTCTAATATCGCTAATCACATATCTCTGTTGCGTTGCACCAGAGAACTTTCAATCTCCAATTGTGATTTGTCAAGATGGCTGATTTGAATACCTCTGATGTCCGATATGTCAAGACCTCCGACTGTCGATATTGCAAGTCATTAATCATACAAATGAAATTTTTGTTGCACTGCAACTTGAAACCTCCATTCATCGATTATCAATTGGACACATGTTAGAAGGACATTGGAAGTTCTCTTTTGAAGACGTAGAACTTCAACTCACTCTAACTTTTGATCCAGAAGTCCATTCTAGGACTTCCACATGTCATTGGAAATCTTATTCTGAGCATTATCCAATGGAAGGGTTCTATTAGCCACTAAGCCCATATGATACCTAAAAGCATGGCTACAATATCACTTCCATCCTTCTTCTCCTTGGCTTTCTAGATAGCTGGGAAACACACCCACAACGTGTTCTTAGCATGAGGCCTATAGCAACCATGGACATCCTTCCTAGTCCATCACCATAATCATCATTTTATGGCTTCTCCAATAATCTTGCTACTATGATTATTTTCTTAATGAATCCCACAACTACCACAGTTACCTTGAAATTCCTCCTGGGCCATCACTATCAACGTCTGCTGCAACAAGCAACCAAGCTTGTTTGGTTGAAATCAATGCCAATGTTCCTGCCTACTTTTAGGCACTGCCAACTTCCCAACACAGCTCCCCGGCATGACTGTTGGCGTCAAATTCCAAAACACTTGCAGATGCCCTCACTAGGCCACTGGCCATCCACACAATGCTAAATGTCCAACAATCCCCCCCTATGGCATGTATGGAAACACACCTTCCTTCTATCTAAGCGATGGCCAACCTCAAGTGCTTCCACACATCTCATTGCATGAGACATCAATGGCCTTATTGCCATCAAAACTCCTCCACAACGTTTCTTCCCCTTTGATATCAATGGCAAGGGGCTACATGCTACTTTTCTCCCATTGTGGTCGCCACTCACCTCATGCAATCACTAACTGTGAGGACCAAAGTCTAGTTATCTTCACAAACATCCCTATCATGGAAATTCTTGATGTTGCTCCATAAACTGGGAAAATATGATATGCTCCCTTTGAACATATACTGCCTCTGATTTGTCCTTCCCATTTTGGACATTTATGGCTGCTGGTTGAGCCCTCTCTTCACTAATGCATCTTTTGCATAAAAAATATTGATACCTATTTCATTACGCATGGTATTGTTGTTGTTGCAAATACCAAGTTATAGTGATGCATTTCCACTTACCATTCTTTGTTGTTTCTATTGTTGCCAAGATTGTGCTCACTTATATGAGCATCTCTACTTCTCCCCTTGAGATCATTCTCATATACAGGGGCTGATTCACATGTCATCCCAATTGCATCAAAAGAAATGATACAAATGGAACATTGTACCAGGAAAAATATACTAATTATTTTCTCAAAAAGAAATGTCCATTTGCACACATGGTTACTCAACATGAGCCCATCACAATCAATTGACATAGCTACAACAATTGAGAGTCAAGGGACATGAAAAAGCTTATACCAATCATTTTTTATGAACACGAGACTATTATACATTATCAACTTACAACTTAAATGAAATAAGAGTACTTCATCAAAGATGAAAACCTTTTCTTAGCTCAACAATCTTCCTTTCTGAGGTTTCTCACTTGTTGCCTACTACTGCTTATCAAAGCAGCTCCCTCTGAGCGAATGCTCCCTGATCATTAGGGGAATTTTGAGGTCTAAAATGGGCCTCCTAAGGAAATTATAAAATAATAGTGGAAATAATAAAATAATATTAGATTACATCATCAAATTTTAGAGGGAAAAAAGAAAAAACTATTCTTTCAACTCGTATTTTCAATTTATCTCCCTATGGATTTACTCAAATTTCGAGCAGCAACACTCATTGGGTGCAGAATTTGATTCCTCATCTAAGGAGTACCCATGTTGTGTGCTTTCAATGGACCCCTCTACATGAAAAACATGATTGCAATCACGCTTTTTCATGTATTCCTCATTTTTCGTGTATCAAGGTCCATTGAGAGTATGAAACATGGGTACTTCTTGGATTAGTAATTAAATTTTGCATCCAATGAGTACTCCTGCTCGAAATTTGAGGAAAACCTTAGGGAGATAAGTTGAAAAATAGTTTTATTATTTTATTTTTATTTATTCTTTTTACTTTTTACTCCAAAAATGGTGAATCATCCCCCATGGTTTACATCATCATCTTGAATCCTATTGGTTCTTATAAATTTTATTTTGGTTTTACATTTTCTTAGGAGTCCCATTTTAGACCTCAAAATTCCCCTAATGCTTCTGCAAAGCTTCCTTTCCTTTGCATGGGGACTGATCATGTGGACCTGACATGTTGTGAGGTTCTTGTCATTCCACACTTCCACTAAATCCCTTCTTCTTCTCACAACAAAAGTTATCATTGTGTCCTCCCCATGTTGGTTGCACTCATCCTTCATCTATCGTATGCACCAATATGTTCATCTTCTTGGCCTCTGGCATCTGACTTACTTGGCCTCCCTTGAGGCCCTTCTCTTCCTTCACTGAAGAGAAATAAAGGATCTACTCCCCTTGAGCAGATCATCCACCTTCTTCCTCCATACCTTTAAAGGTCGAGTTCTAACAGAAGAATTATGTTCTTGCTTCTTCTTTGGCCCTTTTTGGGCTTCCTCTCTGCTGTGCTTGGGTAGAGGAAATTTTCCTTTTAACTCCTCTTTCTTCACCCAAATCCTCTTGATGCCTTTCTGTCTCACAGAGGGGTTTGCTACAAAAGTAGGAGGATCAATATTTTGATTTCTTCCTCCTCTTTTCATCTTGCTCTCTTCACACAAAGCACTAAAGATAAGTTTATGTTTCTCAACTCCATTGTTTTTCCTTGTCTTCAAACCTTGAGCTGCTACATTCGCATGCTTATGCTGAGAAGTATTTAGTTTCTTCTCATTTATGCAGCAAGCTCTCTTGTGCCCAAATTTTCCACAATCATAGCATCTGATTTAGCCTAGGAGTAGGGCAGAGGAGTTACTCATTTTGACAATGTTTTTGTCAAAACTCCTATCATGGCCAACATGCCTTCTCCCAACCCTTTTGTGCATTCTTGGGTTGCTTCCACCAAGCACATTTTATTTTCTTGCATGCCATCTATAGTATATGGCTCTATGTCCAAAATTATTGCAAGAAAAACAATATCCATAAAAAGGCTTTTGTTGACAGAGATTAATTTTTCTTTGTAGGCTTTGTCCTTGAGGAGGAGGGTTCCTCTACTGGCAATTTGTGTGCCTTCTATGACACCAATCATTGTTATCATGCACTCTCCATTGCAGTCTCCTTTCCCTCTTCTGTTGCACTTGTTGTTGTTGTTGTTGTTGCTACTTGGGCTTCTGCTGCACTACAAGATGCTACATCTTAGCCTTTTGTTGCTTCCTTTTCTTAACTTGTTGTTGTTTATGTCCAACAACTTTTATTTCTTTGTTGTTGGAACTTTGGAATCCCTTCTTCTTCTGATATTGAGACAACTCTTTATATGAATTTTTTAAGTCATGTATTAATGAGACTACCTCAATTTGTAGGCTCTTGTAGCAAGCCTCCTTTATACTCAGTTGATGGGTTAACCTCCCAGTGAGACTACTAGCATCATCTTGTTGAGAAATTAATTCGATTATTGTTTTTCTCAACTTATCATTCTCAATCTCATAAAATTCTAGTTGCTCTTATTGCTTGAGATTTTCCTTTGATAGGTCCTTGATCTCTTTTAGAGAAGAGATCAACTTCTTTAAAGAAAATATCCTTTCATTTAGATCCTTCTCTTCTTTATGAGAGGTTCTAACTGAGTTATCATAGAGATCTAAGCCCATATCTATGTCCATGGAGTCTTCCAGAGGTTTAAGGGTTATTCCTTCTTCATTTGAGGATCCCTTATTTTCTATTGTTACTAGAATGGGTCTATCTTCATTACAGCTACTAGATGCATGGTTGTCTCTATCTTCAAGTGATTCACATGAACATCTAGATAATGAATGACCTATTTCTTTACATTGATCACAAATAAATAGCATACCTTTTGAGCAGCATGTTCTCTCCTCTGAGACTTCTACCTCATCAATGACAATGTGATGAGTAGAAATGTCTCCACTTTTTGGTTCATTGCTAGAGCAATAGGGCTCCTCAGCTTCTTCCTGAGCCGCATGACTATTTCCACAATACAGACCTTGTAGTTTTTTCAACACTTTTGTTGCTGACCCACAATGCCTCACTTTATCATCATCTGACTCAAATAGCCCTTTCAGGATGACCTCCTTGGATTTTACATTCTTCTCATTATTTTCTCTATAATGGATAGAGCGTGCATGTCAACATTCAAGGCTAATAAACATTCCATCATTAAAACCTATCGGACTTCGTAATTGATCCCATGGTCTGATTCATTTAAATATGGAACTCATGTTGCTATTAGCCAGGGTTCATTAGCCATTGTTTCCCTTTGTTTACCTTCTAGTGATTAAGTTATTCCTAAAGGAACCTGTCTCTAATACCAATTGTTGGAAAACAATGATAATACTGAGGGGGGATGAATTAGTATTAAGGACAATTTTTACTTCTTTATGCCAGTTTACTTTATTTATTTAAACTTAACATCCAGCCATATAACCAGTACCAATATATAATATGGAAGCAACATAAACTCAACACACAAGAATATCAACCATACGCATCATACATATGAGACACAAGGTTTTTCACATGGAAACCCTTTCGGGAAAAGCCACAAATCTTGTTGTTGTGATTGATGTAAATAGAATCACCTAGCCAATTACATCAATCTGTTTTGTGATCACCTTCTCATAGGAAGCACCAACTCCCTTTGATTTTTTTCTAGCATTGACTAGCAGGAAGCACTAACTCCCTCTGATTGTAGACACCTTTTCAAGTTACCATAAGCACCATATGAGGCACCAACCTCATATATTTGTTGCAAGCACCAACTTGTAGTTCGTGGATTTATGCAAGCACCAACCTGCAAGAGGCACCTATCCCCAAGCCTTCTCAAGCACCACTAGAGATAGAAGCACCAAATTCCTAATTGTAGGCTCCAACCCACACTCAAAAAAGAACTGTGTGTTCACTGTAAATGGTAGCCACTCTGCCTGATCTCATCTCTAATCTATACTCACTCTGCTGCACTTTGTAGTTCTCTGCAACATTCTTGTGATCTACTCAACAAAAATCACTCTTATCCCTTTGCTCTCTGCTCTCAAAGGCACACCCACAACTCTCTAATTTATGCTCTCTAAGGCACACCCACAACCTTATTCACACAGCCCACAGGAAACTCTTTCCTTTCACACACAACTTGCTGCTTTAGGGATCTTTGTTCTTCTTCTTAGGCACACTTGGCCTTTAAACATATAAATGGCTCTTCCATAGCCTCTCATAGTAGTGCACACACTTAGATCACTTTTCTCTAATTTTCTCAGACCATTATGCTACATTCCACCACTTTTCTCATCATAGAACATGTGTTTTGTTCCTCTATTGTTCACTCCAATCGATACTGCCATCATGTCTATGTTACAACATTGTACTTAGGAATGGATGCGCATTGTCCTTAGGCACGACCTCTCCATGTTTTTGCTACGTCTCCCACTAGATAGACCACCTACATACTCAACCTGTGAAAAATCATCTTTGTCTGTAGCTATCCCATCACTTAGGCTCACCATGCACTTCAAGGCTCACAGAGCTTGACATTACTCAAATATGGCTTTTTTATACATCAGGCGTGGCCTCGCTGCTTTTCATTTATTTTTGCAAAGCATGCATGAAATATATTTAGTGACCAGTTCCTCATTCAAAACCATGACTTCCAATTTATACGTCCATCAATAGACCATTGTATTATTGTTCTATCGAAGGTTTTACACTTCAGAGAATTATCAGAGCCTTTTCCTCTTTTAGACTATCATTCACACACAAACATGTGAAACTAGTGAATTCTAATCATTCTTGGCCCTTTTCGATCTAGCCCATTTTTGGAATTCTCTTCATAAGACCAAGGGTTGTGACCGAGTGCCAAGACCTGAGGCGTTAAGTCCTTTAGATTTTTTTGGGAGCCTTTCTCCCTTTATAAATTGTTGTGCCCTTGGTTTTCTTCATTTCTTCTAGACCAATCACTAACACCATTGGAGCCCCTTATCAACTTTTTCATTTGTGCCACATATGCCAATAACAATACATCATCGATCACCAATATTTGATTTACTAGCCCCTGTTGCTTAGCCCTTGTTGTGCACTTCCTACCATAGGACTGAGGGTTATGACCTAAGGATGAGCCTTAAGGCGCTAAGGCCTATAGAATCTTATCTGGGGTCCTTTTCCCTTTATAAATCATCGCACCCTTGGTTTCTTAAGTCTTTACACGACCGGGTGCTTAACACATTGGAAACCCCTTATCAGCGATTCCAACTTTGTGACCATGTGTTGTCAATCACAAATCATCAATCATCAATTTCCAACGTGATGTGATTACCTACCACGTGGAACTTTCTAACCAGTGACACATGTCACCCATATATGGCCCATTAGGCCGTCTCAAAACAACGAAATAGCTTTCCACGTGTTCCTCTGTACCATGACATCATGCTGACATAAGAAGCCACGTGTCCCTTATAGGAACCAATCAAATCTTGCCACGTGTCCTCATCAATGCTCCTTTGATGCTTCCATCTTTCCTTATCAAAGCCAACCAGACACCTCCACATGTCCTCTTGGAGGAGAGAGAAATAGCTTCGCCCTACTTGGTTTTGCAGCAAATTCCTTTATATTTTCTCTTCTTGCCTTCCCGAAGATTTAAAGAAGAGTGCACCAATCCCAGAATTTTAACTCAGTCAGCGTTCAACGATCTCAACATCTCATTGTCGTCACATTTGAAACATTGAACAATGATTGTTGATGCACCACTGTGTGTCGATACACCTTTTTGCCGACCTATGATTATGACCATCAATATAGCTTGGCTTATGATCGCCCACTTCCAAGACCTATGGTATTGTGATTGTCGATATCACTAATCACATATCTCTATTGCGTTGCACCACAAAACCTCTGATCGCTGATTGCGATTTGCTAGGATGGTCTGTATGCATACCTCTGATCTCCAATATGTGGGACCTCCGAATGTTGATATTACAAGTCGCTAATTAGCCAAATGAAATTGTTGTTGTGTTGCAACTTGAAACCTCCAATTGCTAGTTACTGATTGGACATGTCTCAGAAGGACATTGGAGTTTCTCTTTTGAAGGGGCAGAACTTCAGCTAGCTCTAACTTTTGATCCAGAAGTCCATTATGGGACTTCCACATACTGTTGGAAATATTTTTCTTAGCACTATGTAATGGAGGGGTCTAATTAGCCATTGAGCCCATATACTACCTCAAAATATGGCTCCAATCTCACTGCCATCCTTCTTCTCCATGGCTCTCTAGACAGCTAGGAAACACACCCACAATATGTTCTTAGCATGAGGCCTATAGCAACCATGGAAATCCTTCCTGTTCCATCATTGTAATCATCATTTTATGGCTTCTCCAATAAGCTCTCTGCTATGATGATCTTCTACATGAAGCCCATAGTTACCACAGTTACCTTGAAATTCCTCCTAGGTCATCACTACCAGCATCTGCTGCAACAAGCAACCAAGCTTGTCTAGTTGAAATCAATGCCAACACTCCTGCCTATTGTTAGGCAATGCCAACTGCTCAACACATCTCCCCAACATGAATTTTGACAGCAAATGCCAACACACCTGCAGATTCCCTCACTATGCCACTG
Organism: Pinus taeda; assembly: GCA_000404065.3. Classification (NCBI taxonomy): domain Eukaryota; kingdom Viridiplantae; phylum Streptophyta; class Pinopsida; order Pinales; family Pinaceae; genus Pinus; species Pinus taeda. The sequence goes on along the minus strand of APFE031296600.1, from coordinate 22,527 downwards.
ACCATCCACATAGTGCCAACTATCCAACACGATTTACTTATGTTGATTAGTGACGAGTGTGTCCATGAGGTATAGATCATGAAACCTTAATTCATGCTCCACAATTCCTATCATTACACCTCTTTAGTCTTCCATACTTCTGCGCGAATATTTTTTCTTAGGATTTTGTATTGTTCCCAGCCCTATGCATCAAAATCCTTCCTTTCGTTCCTCCTCTTCATGTTACTAGAATGCCAATATTAAGGCTGCCTATTGTTGTGTGAGTCAGCCACCAGAATCAGTCATTTCTCTTTGAGATTAACTAGATCTACCCCCTATGTATTCAAATCCATGTATCTTCTTTAGTATACCTTAATGAAAGACTATTGAACCAAGCCCCCATTTATTATCTTTTCAAACTACGTGACAATTGGAGTGCAGCATAAAGCCCCTACTAATAATCTTCCAAACTACTCCTCTCTTAAGATGCCCTAGGCACTAGTCTACAATAAACCCAGAGGTTATCTCTAGGAAGCTTCCATAGCTGTTGAAGAACTTGTGCTATGGGTGCTAGAAAAAGTGACAAAATATTTCTGGCATCGTTGCCAGGGAATGAATTGTGAAATAATCTTCCCTGGTTATGACAAATATTTACATTCCCTCTGTTAGGTGAGAAAGGGAAGTACAGGTTGAAAATCTCTCACCTTGGCGACTCCACTGTCTGAATTTCATTGTAAACATCCTGGCGACTACACTATCCAGATTTTTTTTTTTTTTATCATCCTTGCTTTCAAAACGCCTCATACTCGCTTTGATGCTAAACAACAGAAGTTTCCCCTACATCTGAACTTGAGATCACTCACCTAAAGGGGTGTTCAAAATTCTTATTCCTGCATTCTTGGCCAACAAATATTCCCCACTAGATTTTTATTTTGTTTTTAGATATCCCCATCATGTCCCTTCATTTCATGAATGGTATACCTATTTGCCTAGATTCAGTGGAAACACATATAGAAGGTCGGACCATCATCTCAAGGATTTTCATGAATGCATGGAACAACAGGGTACTATTTTTGAGGGTGTGAAAATGAAAATTTTCATGTATTCTCTAAATGTAGATGCTAAATTTTGGTACAAAGCAATGTCCCATGGCATCATATCTTCCTTAAAGAGCTTTCACATGGCATTCATTCATTTTTACAAAGGATTATATCCACCGGATGCTCTGTTTGAATTTTGTTTTGCATATTTCAATGATGAAATTATTCCTGAGTTGAATGATCCTATTGAAGTTCTTTGTGAGACTCCCTTCGAAGAAGATATCTACTCGCATCAAGAAGCTTTGCCCAATGGTCAAGAAATCAAAGAAGGAAACATCATCGAGCTACAAATAAACCCTCCGAGATCTTATTCAGTTGAATTTTATGATTCTCCTTCTTACGATGAGTATGACTATGATGGGAAGTTGAGCAATGCAGAACTACAATAGTCCCAGTCATGGGAAGATGAATAGAAAGAAGAGGTTCCAATTTACGATTCACATCCTTCACCTGAAGAAAAATTTCAAGAACCTCCTCCGATTTATGATTCTTAGGAGGATGAGATGGTCGTGGATTTTCAAAGGGGTCTTCTTACGAACAAGTGGAGAGAGGGTTTCCAGTGATAAGCTTTCAAGAGGAGCCCAAAGTTGAAGAGCCAAGCAATGTCTATGGCTCCCTATTGCAGAAATATTCCTCACCGGAAACTTGTCAATAAAGGGATACAACTATAACTTTACCTCATAAAATTCATGATCCAATAGATGACTAGATGGCATCTTTCTTTGGCCTGCAACAATATTCCTCAATTCCAAGGTATGTGCCAAATATTTTGTGTGAATTTCTTATGGGGTGTCTTCCTATTTTAGTCATTGATTTTCAAGAACATAACCCCATTAGCAGGTTCATGGAGGATATTAAAAGAGATTAGCATCAACAATTAAGGTGGGGGCACATATGAAATTTTGTTCGAAGTTTTTTCAAGGTGCATACTTGTTTTGGTTTTTAAATTTCAGCAGCGAGGAGGCATAAGTTCCAGTACTGTGATGCTGCGATGGTGTCATTGGAAGGTGGACCTCACTTGGGTGAATTAAGCCAAATACAACAGTAGGAGTTGTACATAAATGATCTCATGATACATTTAAATTCCATTTATTCGAATTTATTTTTATACATTTCAGTTTTATGAGGAAAGGACTCGCAAATAAAGTTCCATGGAGATTTTTTGGTTGTATAAGTTCATTATAAATTTTGACTCCATTCCCAATGGTGAAGGCTAGGTTTGCAAGTTCTCAACACCTTTGTAGCAAGGAACTATATCTAGTTGGAGCCAATGTTGTCACTGAATGCAAAATTTGTTTTTAGCCATCCAAGAGTGCAAAGGAGTAGACAAGTTTTCAAGTTTGGATAGTTCTCGGAATAAGATTTCCAAAAGTATGTGTAAGTCCAAAAATGGACTTCTGGATCTAAAGATATGGCCTTTTGAAGTGAAGGGTTTTGTCACCTTTGAAAGGAATAATGAAGAGCATATCAGAAGTTTGAGAGATGTCACAAATCAGAATATCGCAAGGTCGATGTCAAGGATCACATATTGGAGGTTCGATATCATAGATCGTATATCAAAGGTTCAGCAACATGGCACATAGGTGGATCACATGATAGAAGTGCGATATCGGTGATCGCAATCAGATTTCCAACATCATAGTATATTGACTATCACAATCATAGGTCCAACATCATAGGATATCGGCAATCGCAATCGGAGGTCCAATAACATAGAACATCAGAGATTGGCAATCAGAGGTCCAACATCATGCAATATCACAACAACATTGGTCTTATCGCAAGTTAGAAATAGACAATATTTGAGGGACCAAAGAGGGAAAAACAGGGTCACACATTTCATCAATTAGGAAGTGCCACTCCGTGACAATGACATCATCAATCAGAGGTTACATATCGGAGAAGTGGGAATGTCGTAACCCTAATGTTATTTCTCCAATTGGAAAGTGTAATAAAGGGGATCTGATGTGGGGGCTAGTTTTTGGTCACAAAGGCATAAAAAACGAAAGGAAAATCTGGAATTCAAACACTAAAGGGTTGTCACAATCAAAGATCAAAAACATGTTGCAACTCCAATATAAAAGCCTCAACTAAAAACCTCTGATGTAGAGGAGCTCGGATATTTTTCTAAGTGTGCAGTCGCTAGAGTAACTTAAAGGAAAGGGGCACATAGCACCTTACAAAGGGAAAAAGGCCCCTAGATAGGAGTCTAAAGGCTCTAGTGCCTTATGGCTAAGCACCTAGTCATAGCCCCAGTTATATGAGGAAGAAAGCATAAAGGGGCTAAATAAAAGGGGCTTGAGATCATAGTTAATCGTCATGTGTAATGAATTTTAGAGTAAAAGCCCTGACGAAGCAAAATCTTTGATATAATAGTATGGCTATATTATTGGGAATAGAGCACTTCAATAGTGAAATGCAGGGAGTCATGTGATGGATGAGTCGACAGCTGTGATTCCATGATAGCACCAAGACTACCACAGTTAATCATTTTTAGCTCCATAGAGTGGGGGAAGTTAGGCATTTAAAGTGAAAGTGATAGGAACCAGCTGAGCAACCATAGAGGCACATCAGGGTAGAGACATGGCCTAAGCTAAGGCCATAACATGAATAGAAGGGAGATATTTTCCTACTGTCATCATTCTATTTTCCTTTTCTTATTATTCTATAATTTTTATATTTCCAATAACAAAATTAAATCTGAATGACATATTTTTGGGTAGTAGACCTTCACATGTCAAGATAGCTAGTTTGTGAGAGAGTTGGAGCTCAACACAAGATATTTTGTAAATTTTTTCTCTCCCTCTCATTATAAAAGGGAGGAATAAATACTTAAAAGAGGTTATGAATTTGTACACCAAAGGGGTCCAAATTCTGTGGTTCCACTTTGGTTCTAATTGCTTTTTCATGAGGGACTTGAGCGATAAGTGTTGAATGTATATGGTATGGTGATTTGGGCTCTTCAAGGATTAATGAAACTATTTTTTTGATTCATATAAGAGCAATGAGAAGTATGTTTTCCTCTTCATATTTCATTTCATGTATGTTTCTCTTCTACTGAAATTGTGTAATGAAGATGTTGGTTTCACTCTTTCATAGCTATATGTATGCTACTGACTAGTAATAGTCCCTGTGCTAATTAAATATTTACTTATGTACCTATAATGAGCACAGTTTTACTTATTATGATCAGTGATAAGTGTGTCAATGAGGTATAGAATATGAAACCCTAATTCACAGTCCACAATTCCTATCATTCCACCTCTTCAGTCTTCCATACTTCTGCCATAATATTGTTGCTTATGATTATGTATTTTTCCAAGCCCTATTCATTGAATTCCTTCCTTTATTTCCTCCCCTTCATGTTACTACAATGCAAATATTAAGGTTTTTGTGTGTCAACCACCAAAATCAGTCATTTCTTTTTTAGATTAACTAGATCTGCCCCCTATGTATTCAGATCCATGTATCTACTTGAGTCTACCTTATTGAAATACTATAGAACCAAGCCCCCATTTATTATCTTTTCAAACTATGTGAAAACTGGAGTGTAGAAAAAATCCCCCACTAATAATCATCCAAAGCACTCCTCTCCTAAGATGTCCTAGGCAGTGGTCTACAATCAACCCACAGGTTGTCTCTAAGAAGCTTCCATAGTTGTTGAAGCACTTGTGCTACAAGTGCTAGAAAAAGAAACAACAAATAGTACATCTAAACACATGGTTTTGAATGGATGCATGATGTGCATTAGTGTTGTTGATCAATATTGTTTGTGTTCTTGCATCTCATTCTCTTGATATGAGGGATTTGGAAATCCCTATGTTGTTGATATATTATAAGTAATTGCATGACTCATGTGTTTAGAGAAGTCATATACGATGTTGTGGTGTGTGAATTTCGTGGTTTGCATGTTATAAATAACATGGAGTCTCTATGATTATAGAAGGAATATTTTAATGTGTTGAATATGTTTATTATGGATTTTATGTAGTCTGAATGTTTAAATGGCCATTTCCTTCCATACTTGAGAAATGGTATATTATGCATGAATGGACCAACAATTTTGGTGTGGTTGTTATTGAGTTTACAATTTGCAGTAACTCGTTGTGTGTGTCTCTCTCTCTCTCTTTATAAGCCTATATGGATGTTAAATGATTTGGTGTGTAAGGGTCGAGAAGGTCAGTGCATCACGTTTGGCCCAATTACTTGTTTTCATAACACCAGAGGAAGAGGGATGCTAGGGAATTTTCTAAGTGTATATGGGTGCATGATAGGGAGTTACCCATTGACCGATGGTGAGTTTCTTGTCATGCCCCGAGATCTGAGTGAGTGCACCATTTCACAGTAGTCTCGGGAGATATGAGTTCAGACATGGAGAATCATCCCTTCAGTAGATGGAGAAAGAGTCATGTCGTAGTTGTGTGTCCATGGGAAGACTTTTGTTGTAATGTTGGGTAGTGGCACAAGATGTGGAGGTATCATAGGCTGGGTTCCATGATGGACATCAAAAATATTTATAATGACAAAGGTTGATCTACATACAAAATCAAGACCTCGGTGGGACCCAGGATGGATTCCAACATGGAAATATGATATGGAAGAGAGGTTGATGTAGCACCTAGAAAACGTCACATATGGTAGCCAAAAAATGGCCTTTTAGATGTCCTTGTGGCCTAAAACTGAAGTACATGTGGCGCATTTAGAGGAGGCCACATAGTAATGTGTTTCCAACATGATTTCATTGTGGCTCCGCATACCCCAGGAGGATTAAGGGTGTATTTCACAAGTCGAGCCACAATTAACAAAGGTAGGATATGACAAATATTATCGGCACTTGAGAAGGAATTTGTCATTATGGGATGACATCATTGTGGATCACAAAAGATTTTTATAACTAAGGAGGGACATGGTTGATGAGACCAAGTGATGGGAAGAATTTCTCCTGGTAATAGATGAAGAGAGTTCTCTCATGCCTTGGCCGCATAGAAGCTTAATTGATGTTAGCCATGAAAGGTACAATGACACGATCACATTTCTAGGATTCAATGGGGACTACTGGTGAAGTGCTAGTGCCTCATAGGTTGGTAAAATGGGATACATGCAACATTGTTTGCTAATGTGGTGAGGGGTTATTGGCCAAACTTGGGTCGTAACTTTTGATTCATAAGTCATATTTTGATAAAGTTTACATTGCTGAAAATCTATCGATGAGCTAAACAGATGGTGTATTCTAAAGTTAATTTCACTAAATTTGGAAATGGAGGAATTTTGTAACCTCGTTTACCTAACGAGACCTTGGAAGTTGGGTTAGGGAAAAGTAACACCTCGCATTCGATTTGGAGAGATCAAGGGGGTGGGAGGGAGTGTTATAATTTAGTGTCATGGTGTTAGTTTGAGAAAAAATCACAATTCTAAGGGGAGGGAGTGTTACAATTTATATATGCATTTCCACCAAATATATATTAAATAATGATATGATAGGTGCATGAAGGCATGCTAGGTACATATAGTAATGGATGTGCATGCATAAATACTCATATTAGTTTGTTGTCATAATATGATTCATATGACTAATAATGGTTAATGGTAAATATGTACTTGGGACCTGGTTGATAACTTGATTGGGAAACCAATGAAATTATTGCATAAAGTCTTGAGGAAATAAGGCTATGGAAAATAAGGTATTGTTTAGAGAATGGCACAAGTGACACCTACGCTTGTTTATATGCGTGTTGTGATAATGTTGTGAGTGCATAGTGAGAGGTTTGCTACCAGTTATTGGTTTTCTCTAGATAAGTGTCACGTAAAAGTTATTGACTATGACTTTTGAATTTTATGCACACTTAAAGTATTGTTTGAACTCTTGGTTAAGTGCATGACATGGGTATGTGCTTATGATATTTCATTAAGGAATGATCACGTCATGGGTATGTGCTTATGATATTTCATTAAGGAATGATCACGTTTTAAGACAATTGTGCTAATACAATGTGTGTGTGATAGTAGGCCCCTTTGGTGGCCTATTATATTTTCCTAGGGTTCTAGTTGATTCTCTTTGTATTCACAAAATACCCATAATTAAAAAGAATAAATTATACCCATGTGTCCTCGCCTTTTCATCCTTCTCTCAGAAGTGGAGCTCCATTTATAATTTACTTAATGAAACCCCATTATTTAATGGTGGCATGATTCCCTTTGAATCTAGACCTTGTTTTCTTCTCGTGTTCTTTAAAACTTATAAATTATCACAAAAAATTATATATACATATACCCTTATGGTCCCCATTGAATCGATTGGACGTTGGCCCTAACTTGAGGTAAGAGGTCATACTTCTTTCGAAGCACACTGATCACTAATAAGCTAAATCCTGACTTCTTTTGTTGGCTAACTAGTTAACAGGGTTCTACTAATGTCATATTACTTGTTTCATGTCAAACTAATAAAAGGCCAACCTACTTTCCAACTCAACTACTCGATTATGGCCCATTGAGGTTGGGGAGATAGCTATGTTCAATTACTTCAAGTTGATGTAGACATGGGATGACTTGTTTAGAGGCTGACTTACATCCTCCTGACAACTGATAGGTTCCTTGATCTATCATTTCTTCAATGATTTATAAAATTGGGACATATCTTCTTACCTTATGCCCATGTTTTCGACGACTCTCCTAGAAATTACGATGACAACCTCATATCCTTTCATGTTGATTCCATTTCATGAATCTATCGTACCTTAAACTACTATAATACTTAATTCTATTATGATGAATATAGCCTGTCCATATGAGCTCATCTCCCAACTCTTAACACTCAACAATTACAAACTATTTTCAAATGTGCCATATTTTATTCACATTCAGTCTCTTCGAGCTTTAAAAAACAATCTCATGGTTACTCTAGCTATGCATCATACATATAATACACATACAAGTAATGGAACAATAAATGATTTTAATTCCACGAGAATAAATTATATATCATAGAAGAAATCACTCTACATTTGTGAGAATGTATAACTACAAATTATGGTGTGGACCCTGACATCTCTTAGTCTCTAACAACAAAACACATTTCTCATATTGGCATGAATTTAGTAAGTATTCAAACAGGGAAATAAGAACACAAATATTTGTGCACATTTTATTAACTTCAAAAGAAAATATTTACATAGGAAGTTAAATCACTCATTCAATGAGCTCTTATTTCCTTCACGGGCCTCTACTCTCTACCCTCTCTCACATTTCCTACTTTTATGCCTCCTTACACATATACAATTCCTATTTGTGGAGAAAATATATCTCCAAGACAAAGAAAATAGGAATTTGTCCAAAACTACCCAACACCTAAGCCAAACTCTTGTCAAAGTTTACAAATACTTACCTCAAAATATCATAACATATTGGCAGTCCATATTTCTCTAGAATCATGACACTTTCCCCATTACAAAATCCTCTAAATGGAAAGAGAAAATAAGAATTCTATCTAAAATTTGAATGTCCCCTTTGGGGCCTTAAAAAAAATGGTACAACTGGCATTGATGCTCCTGCATCAACGTGTGTTGAGAAAGATGATATGCACAGGATTGAAAGTGATTACTATTTGTAGCACTATGGCTAATGACTACATGTTGATTGGTGACAATGTCATGGATGCTAACCTTGGTAAAAAGATAGTTTCAAAATTTGATGATGTTAGTCTTGGTAAATGTTGATTTCCAATATTTTGATAACATGGTTATAAACATGTTAATATATATTTTAGATTCTGGTAAAATGTAACTCACATGAATTCCAAATGTGTGAATAGTTGTAGATCAACATGCTTGGTATTAGAATGGCGAGGTGAGAACTGATTTGTTTATGTTGACATTTCTAACAATTGGGTGTGCATGGAAACATGTTAGAAGACTCAGTTGCAACAAGAAGTAAAATCATGGATAGTTGTATGGTGCAACATAGCATAGACCAATCCCATAATGAAAAACAAAGGTGAAGTTCCCCTTAAAGAGTAAATCCCTCCAGGAGCTATTTTAAGGTTTTTTTCTAGATAAATCCCTTTTGCGAACATAAGCGATCTCCCTAGGTTCAATGGCTTAACCTAGAAACAACCGAACAAACTACATTATCTTTCCCTAGAGATATTTAAATCATAAGAATAATACTTACCTAATGTTCATGAGCCCTCTTCTCTTCTTCACTCCACCTCAAGTTTTAACTCTTAAAAGAAGAACCTGCAAATAAGCCAAGACAAGCAAATAGATCGAGATATATGACACAATATATTCAAATAAGTCTAAATAAGATATCAAGGAATCTTATTCTACACATGTATAGTCAAAGACATGATGTATGGGAAAAGAAATGCACTTTGTATTAATTATAAAATATTACAACCGTTGTGAGGCCTTGATGTTGTAGATCTCTCCCAGCTTTCTTATCCTTTCTTTGCCACAATGATAAATCCTTAAATCTCACCAATGCAAAGGATGGATTATGGACCTCCAAACTCAAATTGACAACATAACGATAGAAGCAGAGCCTTCAAAAGCCAACCTAGACTCTACAAGAGGTACTTCTTTTATAGGGAAAATGAGGAAGTTTTAGATCCACCATACTAGTTCTAGATCCACTTTGAAAGGAGGTAATATCCATAAGATAAGGGATAAAGCCGCATTGGTAGGAATTCGAAATCATATTCAACAGAAAACAGATGAACCATCTCCCAAAGCTTCTAGAGGGGGAAGCTCGAAATTGTATTTTATTTTTCCTCATTTCCAATTGTCGTCACACTTTTTGTAAAGGTAACTTGCAATGACCAGTGCAAGTTTCATATGTGAAACTTGTGCCATCGCATGTTGCGATGAAGCTAAGTGAGACGAGGTCTTAAATTAGGGTTTTGAGCCAATGTAATCCAAGACTCTTTTAACTTTTGGAAATACTTCTTCTTTTGGCCTTGCAAGGGATTGATGAAAATTGTTACAGATGATGAGAGATCAAAGTTTGGGGCCTTTTACTTAAGTGTGACAAATTGGCTTGTAACAAATTTCCCCCGAAAGTACAAATTCAGGAGCTATAGATGAAGATTGAAGTGCTTTACCATGTGAAAATTCTAGATCGAGAGTCGACTGGTTGAGATATAACAATTATCAATCAACTGTTACAAGACATATCAGCATGATATTAGTGCTAAGGTAGGCATACCCATACTCATAATATAAGCCATTTTACATGTACAATGATCAAAGTCACATCCACTGATTATGCAGTATAGATCCATGCTTGGATGACTTTTTGTATGACCATAGTCATTATACTTCATACATATGTGTATGAATCCTAAAATTACAACCGAAATGGATGAAACTAGATCCAGGGATAGTTAGAGCATTGGGAGGCTATGGTTTGTTGAATATTTATGGATTCCGAGCATGATATCCCGTATGGAATTGTTACAATATTTAGTGAGGGTATGGGACATATAAGGAAAATATTTCAGATTTGGTGAACACATAGTCAACCTAGATGTTGAAGATATATATTTTTTTATAGGACTCTGACAAAGTGGTGCTCATATTTCGTTTTCAGGATATCAAAGAGGTGGAGAGTCAATGAGGTACAATGTAGCTACTTACTGTGGCAACTCTCAACCCAACAATGATGGAAATATTGAGATTAATGGCATTTGTGAGCTTCCTCTCAAAAATATTTTGTTCACTATCACACACTTGGCCGGTAGCACTACTCCTCATCTGGCCACCAGATCCGAGATGCAATACACATTGGAGTGTTTGGCACCTACAATTTCTAATTGGTGTGAAGGATTTTTGGCCAACTTGAGGGAAAAACTAAATAGGGAAAAAACTAGTTCTTCGTTGAATAAATTTGGATATGGTTCCATTTTAGTCTCATTTTCCTTAGGGAGGATTCCACTACTACATCCCTATAAGATATCACAGTAGTTGACTGGACCTAGAGAGCCTCACATGAGGCAATGGGTGGATATGATGGCTCACCATGTGGGAGGACCTATGATGAAGTTCACTCCTACATTCTTCAGATGGTTGTGAGAGTAGTTAATCATGGTCGAGGACTGTCCTTATGCTGGAGCATATTTTAGAGGTGATCCAGAGCTTTCCCTACCTGAGGTTGAGTAGTGGGATGATGCAAGTAAAAAACACTATCATTTTAGGTTTTTTAAGTTATATATTTTTTTCTGTTTTTTATGTGTCAGAGACTAAATATTAATTTTTCATGTAAACATTGGATTGGTGCAACCAATGGTTATGTCACCACTTCATCGACAAACACAATTGTAGTTTGGACAAGGTGGAGAAGAAGTGAAAAATATGGATTTAACAAAGACACTAGCTGAATTCAAGGCTCATGTTGGAGGGTTTGACTTGAAGCATTCTAGATGGAGGGATTGGTTATATCCCGATTTTCTTACACAGATACACCATAGAGTTCCAGCTCGGATTGGTCGACTGCTGCTACTGATTTCCTGTGTTGTTGTTTGCTACCATGAAAATCATGATCATCATGATTAGTCACCTAGGAACTTTGAGCCGCATTTGGTTTTTTGAATGTACTAGATATTATAAGGTGTTTTCCATATGTGTCTCAGACATAATTTTTTGTAAAACTAAAAACACTATTTACAGTATCTATCTATGGAAATTTTTCAACTTGTTTTGCTTTCCTATACAATGTAGGATGATTATTACATGTTTACAAATGTTGCAAATTTTTATCCAAAATGTAATCAACTAATGTGTCTCTTAATGTGTTTAGATGTCTCAAAACATGTTGATATTCAATATATTCAAACTATATTTCCAAGAGGCGAACTCTCAAAAACATTCATAACATTGTTGGAATTCTAACTGAATATATGTTATTTAAATGTAGTACCATGAGTTCAAAATCAAGCTTGAGAGTCAAACAATGAATGCCACACGAAATGGCGTCAGATAATAGCTTGATCACCACACTATACTCAATGATATTATTAGTTGTGTAACCAATACATATTCCTTGTAGACTTACCAACTGGTTAGTAGGAGCATAAATTTCCCATGTTGTGGAAGAAAGGTTTTGAGTATTACAGCTAGTCCCATTAGCATAACCAACACAGGGTTGAGAGAGTGTAAACACCTACAAATCAAATGTAATACAAGATACGTAAGAGCAGTATAAAAACTTACAAGAAGATCACAATGCAAACGCACTAACAAATACGTACAATATGTAGAAATTAACTATGTAGAAGAAACTCTAGGAATAGTATTTTTTAGGTACAACCCATTAAGAAGTTTCACCAAAGGAATTCCATCAAAATATACTAGTTCGTTGTCCCATTTTGCAAGCACATGTTTGACTATGTATGGGCCCAACCACATGGGCTCAAGCTTTCCGGCTCCTAACTTGTCACTTTCTTGGTCATAAAGAAGGACCAAGTGACCTTTCGAGAAATCATGAGGTTTGACATTCTGATCAAATTGCATTTTAATGCATTTTGTATGAGCCTCATTAGCCATCGTGGCATCACGACAAATCTCATCTAGACGTGTTAGGTATAAAAACATTCTTCTTCAACAGAGGTGGGAAGAATAAGCTTGATGACTAGTTTCAATGATGGTATTTCACATTCAATAGGAAGAACAACCTCCAAACCATACACAAATTGGAATGGTGTAAACTCAGTTGTGCTATGGATGGAAGTACGGTATGCCCACAAGGCAGAAAAAAGAATGGTGTTCCAATTTGATTTAAGAATCCCTACCATATGTGGATGCATTGTTTTCAAAACTTTATTGATAGCTTCAACTTAGTCATTAGCCTACGGGTAGTAGGGAGTAGAGTTTTCATGGCATAAGCCCAACTTGGAAGTCAATTCAGGCATCATGTAATTACAATAATGTTTTCCATGGTTTTTGATAATAGCCTATGGTACAACAAGTCTCACAATATCATGGTTGAACAAAAAGAGTGAAACAATTTTTCCATTGTTTTCATATGTAGGCATAGCCTTAGCCCACTTAGTAAAATAATCGACTGCAATGATAATATAAACATGCCCCCTGGCCGAGAGAGTGTTACATGTCATGAAATTGATACCTCATTTAGAAAATAGTCTAACAAAGATGACTGGGTATAATGGAGTAGGTGGAGCATGGGCTTTACGGTTATAGATATGGAAAGCATGACACTTTTGGAAGACAAAGATGCAATCTCTGAACATGGTAGGCCAAAAGTAACCAACATGTAGGATTTTCTATGTGGTAGCATAAACAAACATATGTTTTTTGAATGCTCCAACGTGAAAGTCATTAAGAGCTTTCTCAGCTTCCTTATGTGTGAGACAATGTCAAAAAATTGTGTCAATTCTGCGATGATAAAAAGTATCACCAATTATAATGTAGTGTCAAGCCTGACATCGAATATGACGTCAATCAAAATGAGTTAATTCAAGCTGAAAAGTTTGGGTTTGGAGATAAATGATTATATCTCCATACCACATACCAGAAGAGCTGAGTTGAAACAATGTTTCACCAAGAACAATATCTTCATTTGTTGTTTTTGCATCATATTGGTGTTGCACCTCCCCCCAAGAAATTGTTATGATAATATATAACTATGGGGTTGCAATCAGAAACACAGTAGTCCTGCTAAGAAATATATAATGGTGAAATATTTTAACAACCTACACCACTGCGAGAGCCAACCTTTCTACGTGTGAATGCTTAATTTCGATATCTATCAAATTTTGACTCAAGTAGTAAATTACATGTTTGTTTCCCGAGTCATCCTCATGTAATGATACCATAGCGATAGTAGTAGTAGATGCAACAAGATATAAGAAGTAATATCGGTGATAATTAGGGGGATGCAACAGTGATGCATGAGCTAATACATTTTTTAGAGGATCAAATTCTTTCTGGGTAGCATCATCCCAATGGAAGGGCACTCTTTTTTTCAACAATAAGGTAAACCCCTTAGTAATTTATGTGTACTTAGGTACGAATCAATGTAGAAAGTTTTCTTTCCCTTGTAAATGTTGTAGCTGAGGAAGGTTTGAATGAGATGGAAAATCAAGGATTTCCTGAACCTTTAGTGGATCAATAAAGGTTCCATGCTTATACATAATGAAGCCTATGATTTGATTGAATTCCACACAAAATACACATTTGTGCATATTCAAATGTATTTTGTAATGTCAACATCACAAGAAAATCGCAGTAAGATACATAGGCTGATCTTGACGATGTTTTAAATGGGCAAGTAGATGATCAATATATGGTTGCACAATGTGCTTTATATCATGAAAATCATAATTCATGGCCATTGTTGGGATGGGATCCCCTGGGTTAGTTTTGGGGTTAAAAACCTAAGTTTTGATGTAAATTTTGATAAAAATATGTAAATTCTCTACAAATGGTGCATGCGGAGCGCGTGGATAGTTAGAAGTAAAAATGGGTTTTAGCCCCTTGGTTATCTAAAGTCAATTCAGTTTCAGGATCCACCCATGGTCCACGGACCATGGGATTATATGTAAAATCTATAAATAGGTGTGTCTTAGAGAGTCTAAGAGAGATAGAGATAGATGTTATGTTTATGCTTGAGAAAAAAGGGTAAGTAAATGGTGGATAGATAGAAGGGAAAAGGCTCTGCAACTGAGTGTGTGAAGGCCTAGAGTAGAATCTGCAACTGAGTTACCAGAGCCCTGCAGCTGAGTGCGCAGGGCAGTTTTGAGTCTGTAACCTCATATTGAAGATCAATAAAGAAGATTGTTGAAGAAATTCATGTGTTTATCTGTTTACTTTTGTTATTTACATTTTTGATATATGCTAAGATGGAATAATGTCTTTATGAAATAATGATGCATTGATGCGTGACTCGACTGGATAAGTCTTATTAACTATACACAATGCATGTTAAGTATTTACATGAAGATTATAATACATTTTGTTATTTTTATTAAGCACTTAAGTAGATCTATGAGAACTCAAATCTAGGGTTGTTTTATGGTGCACATAAGTGGATGATTCATATGTTAAGGGTCCGTAAAAACTTATCGTAGACCTCCGGGAAGGTCTAAAGGTCGTTTAAGGGAAGTTGCAGTACCAAGCCTTAGGGGATTATAGATCTGTGTGAAGGAAGATCTAGGGCAATAAAAGATGCGGAAACTTGGTTCCAGCATCCCCCCGTACTGCTTCGGGTGAGACTTCAGTGTGCACTAAGCAGGTTGATGCCGAAAGGGCCAGTAGTGTAGGGTTTTGTTTGGCACAATTAACTCTAAACCTAGTTTAGGACCCACTAAGCCAACAAATGATTTTTTTTTTCCGGGAACCATTGTAGGTAAACATCGCAGTGCTCCCCAATGAATTTCTTCATGCACTGCAGGCAAGATTAACATAGGAATTGAGAGCTCGGGAGCAGCGTGCTTTCAATTTGATTAGTGAGTACAGGGTGAAAAACGAATAGACGTTTAGTGAGAAAACAAAAGCATTGAAGGAAAAATAAATAATCTAGGCACAAAGTTCCAGGTTAGAGGCCGCAGTAGCAGAGGCATGCAGAACAGTGTCGGAGTTGCACATCCCAGAGGACGCACAGCTGGAAGCCAATGTCGGAAATTAGTTGCAGGAGTGCACGAGGCAAAGACAGAAGTTGGGCAAGTTCAATTTGAAATCAATATGAAGCTCACGGAGCTGTAGCTCAAATTACAACTTACAACTCTGCCCGAGGTCATGAAGCAGTGCGGAGCCACCATCAAGGAAGGGATGGCCACTTTGGATGCCGCAGTCACTGACTTCACGGCCTTGTTTGAATAGGAAATGGAGTTGGTTACGACTCTAGAGGAAGACCCAAACCTACATATCTTGAATACATAGATTCACGAGCTCCAGAAGCAGTACGACAAGGTCAAGGCGATGATGAGCTTCATTGCTACAATGAGCACCTCGCCAAGTTGCAAGAGGGGAAGTAGCTCCTCGCACAGGTGGAAGCATGATCTGGAATTGATCCAAGACAATTAATTAAGGTATTATAGACTCATGTGCATGGATGTGTCTATGTTATTTTATGCAACGAATCGATAAGATTATGAAATACACAGACACTGAAGCAGTTAAAGAAAACACAACAGGAAAACATATAAATGCAACAAGTTTAATAAGGAGTTCACCTAATACTCCTGGGCTACGTCTCCTGGTCCAACCTTCAGTGATGGCCTCTCTATTATGTTTTCAAAGCAGAGTTTTTATAATAGTGAGCTCGATTTGAGTCTCACTCAACAGATATAAATCATCAAGACTGAACTTGGATCTACCAAGTCTCTAGAGTACATAGACTCTCTTTCCTGAATCTCGACCTCTATTGGTCACAATGGTATGAGGCCAATTTGAGACTCAATAAATGACAGAAATATACAGAGGAGCTCGCTTGAACCTCTCAAGCCCTTTCTGGAGTACACAGACTCTCTCTCTCTCTCTCTCTCTCTCTCTCTCTCTCTCTCTCTCTCTCTCGATGTTGCCTTTGCTCTTACAGGTCAGCTCGACTTCTTCCCTGTTCTCTACTCTTAGCTTTCTCAACTTGCTTACTATTTTTCTGCTTGCTTCTCTCTCTTCAGTTCATGTCTTTAAAGCCAATCTGCTTTCTGACTATTCATTTCCGCTTCCTGGATTTCTGGTTCTCCTGCCTTTATCTGTTTGAATTCCTTTGTTCTGCATCATCATCATTGTGTAACGCCTCAAAAGGAGGTGGCCACCTGTTTCATAACGAACTGAGTGTCAGTTCTCTTGTAAATATTTGAACAGTCGTTAGTTCCGTTTGCTCCAAGATTTGCCTGCGAAACACGAATCTTTCCCAACTCATCATCCATGTCGGACTTCAAACCTTATACAATTCAGCCTGTTTACCTCGTTGAATCCGATCATCCATCGGATCGCATTTCCACCGTCGATCTGGAGCCTCCAAATCCTACAGTCCATGTCCATATTGGGAGGGTAAGTAGCATGACGTTTACCCGTCTGATGTGAGTGGTTTTCTCTCTCTTGCGCCGGACGCATGGCACCCAGTGTGTGGCATCATGCAGGACTCGATTGAAACCACTTACCACTCGAAGCCCTTCCGATATCTTGTCATTTTTCATGTGGGACCCACCTCTGACAGAATCAGCGCTATATCCATACGGTTTTATGACTTTTCGGTTTCGAGTTGCTCGAGGCTTTTCCTTCACCAAGGGGTTTACTCCGCAATATGCGATTAGCGACTTGTCCCCCGTTTCTCAAAAAGACCTACCATTTTGCTAATTCATGATAACGCATGTTACCATGGGCCAATGGTCTGTGCGCTTGACCGAGGGTCCTCGTTGCTCTGCGGTGCTCACAAATTACAATTGTTTCGAAGATATTTCTAATAAGCTCGACCTTTGTAAGTATTTGAAACTTTGGCATGAATTTTTCAGAGTTATGAAAGCTTAGAGAGAGTTTTAGGATCCAATTCGGATCAAAGCAGCTCAGAAGAAGGAGGCAATACTTAAGACCAGGTTGGGACCTTGGTTAGAATAAACTTACCAAGTATCAACCAACATTCAGGAGAAGTTGACGGGCTTGCTGAAAGCACAACAAAAGATCAAGTTAGTCGCAGAAGGACCAGCTATAGAGTAGCTCATAGAGGATGTCAAGCAGGCAGCTACGCAGGGCACTACTGAGGTTTCAATTGTGCGGGTGGAGTTGGGGGATCTTCACAGCAAGATCACCACACCAACCGAGTGACTCGACGGTGAGTCACGACCTTTGTGTTGAGGGCCTATTGGGATGGGATCCCCTGGTGTTATAGAAATTTTTGGGCACTTCAACCCCAATCATAAATGTCCATAAACTGAGGGCTCCTAAGTCCCTAAAAGTGTTGCTTCACTGCCTAAAGGAACAGGGTCAGTTGATTACATCATCTCCCAGAAGTTCTCCACTAAACACTGCTCAGAAATGGTCAAAACCAGACCATACTAAATACCCAGTGCAGAGGGTGTGAGGCATATCAC
>APFE031296595.1:0-11791 GCA_000404065.3 Pinus taeda | reverse complement strand
TAAATCATCATAAGTGGGAAAGCCTTTGACCAATGTTCAAAAGTTAAACAAAACATGCTTAAAATTACATAAGATACTGACAATTTTATGATTTAGAAGGAGCCTTTCACACAAACAATCCAATATCTCAATCTCTTTATAATAATAACTTCAGAAGGAATTTTAAGAATAATTGAAACACATTTATTCTTACCTAATATCTCTGTAAAACTTAAACATATGCAAAACGAACAGAGAGAATGAAACACATGAAAGACTTATGAAAGATAATGAGACTGTATGAGATCAAATTCAGAATCATTTGCTTTATTATCAGTGATCTAGAAAAAGTTTGTACATCGGTTCTTACAAAATTTCTTATGGAAGGGTTCGACCCTTGATAACTCAGAAATATAGTTATTTATACTAGCTTAGGACTAGACAAAATATCTTAAAATATCTTAAACTAATCTACAAAAATAACTTGATATAAAATAGGAAATATGAATTATTGCATGACTTGTCCCTATTTTGATGTAGACTGTTGGTAATTATTCATGGTTGTTCCTAGATGTGTTGATGTGTTGTATGATTCATCCTTTTTCCTGTTTGGATAAAAGGCTAATCAATTATTTCACACAATTGATTCCGTTTATCATCAGATGGAATTTCCAGATTTACCATCATTCTATAAACCTCATCAACCTCAGTGTACTTTTCAGAGGTTAGTTTTACGAGAAAGAGGTTTTTGACGTCATGTCTGATGATTAAATCTGGCTCCAATGCTTCCAAAAATTCCTTCCCTGTAATCTGTTCCCTCTTCATTTGTGCAAACTGTGCTTTATCAATAGCAATATTATACAACTTTTCACTGTAACTTTCTAGTTTTATTAACTAATCATTAACAGATGTTAATTGTGGCAACCCTTTCTTACTTAACCTACTGAACTTTGAATGAAACCTTTGGACATCAATGTCCAAAGCTTTACATTTGGTTTCCAGCTGAGTCAGTAGGTTCTTCTTCTATAGGACTTTCTTTATCTCTAAAATGGTACCTGTCCTATCAGTGATATTTATTTCCTGTAGCTCTTCCTTGCTTTTAGAATTCAATACCTTGATCATAGATGTGGCTTCTTTAGGCTTTGTATCCAAGACTTCCTTTCGAATTTCTATCTTAGTCATGCATTTCTCAATTAGTTCAATTAGTTCCCGTTGTTCAAAAATAATTTTAACAGAAGGCCATATTATGAAACAAAGTTAGAAATATTAAACCAAATGTCTTCTTTGGCTTGGGTCAAGGTATCTTCCATGAATGTTTGATCTTCTAACTATTTGACTTTCTTCTCAAGCCGATGTGTCCTTTTCATCTCTTCGAAATACATTGTATCATTTTTTATCTTGTTATTTTCCAAAGCCTGAAACTTCTGAAGCAACTTGTCATATTGTTGCTTTTATGCTTGCAGCTCCTATGACAAATTTTCATTTTCTGCTGCTAGGGAAGTTTCATTACCTATAGAAGATGAACTGGGTTCTGCTCCAGTGATGGGAGTTACTGTAACAAGCACTATGGTCAGTTGTAAGGCTTCGTTCTCTTTAAGTGGTTTCTCAATCCGTTCCTCCATGGTTTTAATCTGCATATTCTGCTAAAAAATAAGCTTTAACAAATCCTCTTTATTTTTCACATTTTCTGCCATCTCCTTGGTCTGTAGGTCCTTAGTAGATGGAAACTTTAATTGTTTCCTGAGAACTGAAATATCTACATTCTTCTTTTTTCAGAATCTCCTCCACTACCTTGCAATCCTTGGGATCATACCCAATCTTTACAATAAGTTCTTTTAGCGTTTTTAACTTATTGTCTTTAGCTATTGATGACAGTTTCTCTATCTTAAGTTGAGACTGAGTATTAGATAAAGTTGTTCTTAGTTTAGAAAGTGTCACGGCAGTGGTGGTCATTTTTGAGAATAACATTTCTCCTGATTGCATGTGCATGTCCATTTGATCTATAGGGTGAATCTGATTTGCATCAAAGGAGAAAATTTTCCTCTTGTAGTCATCAATTGACTTATGAAATGGAACTTGAGCCTGTAGGAAGGCCAACTGCATCCTGCCTTTCTCACTGTCAAAGGCAGAGGGAAGTCTGTGTTGTGATGTAGATGTCTGCTTCCAAAATTGGATGTATGTATGAGCCTTAAGAGTCTCATTATTCTGCTTAATCTCTCTGTATTTAGAAAATCTATTGACATATCCAGCAGTGTTGGCCTCTTTAGATTGGATTATTTCCATAGGTTTCGAAAAAGAATAATTGGGATCTGTCGTCCCTATTCTTGAGGCTTCTTCTTGATCTCCAAGATCAATAAAGTCTAGTTTCCTGCTACCCAATGACATAATCAATCCTATATTTAGATTCTTCGGCTGAATAATGAAATCTTTAACTAGGTTTGTATCAAATGTAGTCTCCTCCGTATTCCTCTTTAGTGGATTTGCCTTTGTCACTAAAGTGTTCACGTGTGGTGTTGAAATAATATTTTCATATGCTTCCTGTAGAGTCCCTTCAGACCACTCCTCCTGGTTCGTGTATTTCTCTAATTCAGGTCTAGGAGTGTGGTTGTATGGTGTAGACTTCATTGAATTCTTAATGTTGAAATGATCCCAAAAGGATCATAAGACCAAGTAAAACTAAGCTTGGTGTTCATCTATTTTGACAGTTGATCAACTTCCATACCTGCAGACCTGGTATTGCAAATAAAGGATCCTAGCTGGGCCTTGAGCTTGAATTATGACTTCTTCTTAGCTGAAACAAAATGCAGCTCATCCATGTCAATCTTTTGCCTTATGTATTCCAATGAGAAAATTCTCATTATCACATACTTAGGTAGTTTGTAGGGAGTTAACTCACTGCCATAGACTTTGATCTCAGTATAATTATGGTATAAATACCAGTCACATGTCTTTGTCTGATAAGATAAGTGCATAGTCTTTTTGATTTCTTCATTAATCCTGGGTTTTGTCTGACTGGTTATAAGTTGAAGAACTAGATGAATGAACAAGTCAATGAAGTTTGAAGAGGTACACTTTGTTGAATTTGCTTTGAATAACTCTATCCAATAGATCGCTGATTGATCCATCCCTCGATCATCCTGCTTCTGAAGTTGAATATGCAATAAATCACCTCTCTGAAATAAAAAAACATATGAATAATCACAAAGGGGTATCTGAATACTCCTTGAGTAGTGAAATGGATTAGTTGTTCATGAATATTATCATCCAAGAGCTGGTTGTAATTAAACATGAATGTTGGTTGAAATTCTACACTGAAAATGGAGAGGAATCCAAAAATGGATTCTTCTACGATGTGATCATTCTCATACCCTAGGAGGTAGGATAATAAAGAGGTAACATGTCTAGTGGCTTCAGGAAAATTAGAAGATGGTTAGAGTGGATTTCTTTTAGGCATTTTGGCATCTTCAGATAAGAAAATCTAAAAAATAGCAGTTCTTTGTGGAAAGGTGAGTTTGTTGTAAAGATCAAGGAGGGTTGATCTGGAAATCACCCTTTGAGTGATCTCAGTTAAAGAATTATTGAATGGAGGTATTACAGACTCATGTGCTGTTGTGTGTCTATGTTATTTTAGGCAATGGATCGATCAACTTGTGGAATGTATTTTATCTTAACGGAAATTATTAATGCATTCTCATTCTCATTCTCAATTTCTTAGGTTGTTGGCCTTCCTCCAGTGGCAGAAGATTTATTTGAAAATAAACGGCAAGCTTTTCATGATGAACAGTCGAAGAGGAAGCAGATGTATGGCAACGGCTTTTTTAGCAGCTCCTCCGAATCACCACAGTGGGATGCCACCCGCTGCTTCATATGTGATTTCAGGGCAGATGCAGGGACCGTTGAGAGGTGTATAGAGCATATGCACAAGCAGCATGGCCTTTTTATTCCTCATGCAGAATCTTTGAAAGATCCCCGAGGATTACTCAGTTACCTTGGGGGTAAGGTATGTTTATTTATATTTCATAAGAATATGATGTTTCTCAAGATCATATGTATGTAAATTATATCGTATTATTTCTCTGCTAGCTCAGAATTGGGATTTAATTCTTATTCTCTTTTCCTTTTTTCATTTTTTATGTCATCGCAGGTTGCCAACGGTTTCATTTGTTTGTATTGCAATGAGGAACGACAACCATTTTCAAGCCTAGAAGCTGTTAGGAATCATATGATCTCTAAAAGCCACTGCAAATTACACTATGGAGATGGAGATGGAGATGGAGATGAAGAAGAAGAAGAAAATAGGCATTTAGATCAGTTTTATGAAACGCAAATAGTGGCTGCACAAAAAGAAGTTGAATTCGAGTTGGGGTTAGGAGGTACTGAACTAGTCATCAAGAGAAAGCCTGAAGATGGAACAACATCAGAGTCAAACAAGATACTTGGTTCTCGTCAATTTCTTCGTTATTACCATCAGAAGCCCCGTCCCATAGCTGACAGAGATCATGTTATTTCTGCTGCTGCATTACAACATAGCAGGCATCGAAACATGTGTTTGCAAGGGGTGCTGACTAAAGACAAACTTGACCAGATATCGCGGCTGCCCAATCAAGAAACTAGGAACTACCGATCTCGTGATGCAAAATCTAGCTATCGCCAGTCCCGTCCAAACAAAATAAAATCTTTCCATAAGTAGTACTACTAATTCAAATATCCTACCTCCTACCTACATTGACATGGCAAACATTTTTATACTCAATTACAAAACATGAATGTTACATTTTTGGGATATTTTTCTTATATAGTGATATTCTCCTTAAAAGAAGTTTGAGGTATCAAATTCTTTTTTTGGCAAAAAAAGTATGCATAATTTATTTATTTATGTATTTTTCAGTTATCTATATATATTTCATTTTTTAAATAATATGTTTGAATGTATAATTCGATTTAATTTTTTGAAAATTTTAAAATAATTTAAAGGTGAAATCCCAACAAATATTTGTTGCATTTGAAATTAAAAGTCCAAATATAAAATAGCTATACTTGAAAATACATAACAATAAGAATATTATGTTTCAATTACTTTATATAATATATAGATATTTTATTGTTGTTATTGTTATTATTTTATTATTTTAAAGTAAATTGCTCATATTGAAATAATTATAATTTAATTCACATGAGCATTAAAATATTTATTTATGATAAAAAAAATTACATTTGAGTATTACTTAATTTCAATAATATTAATGGCAATAAAATTCTTGTTCACTTGGTTTGTTCATTACCAATAGGGTGTTGGAAGACATTATGGGAGGAAATGTAGCACACCTATTAAGAGATTCCTCATGGAAGGGGGTTTCGTTGATAGAGATCGCAACATAGGAAACTCTGCATCTCATGTCATTAAAACTACCATTGTGTCACTTATCCATTTAAGACATAACGGCTTAATACCATCTTTGGCATGCTTTGCAGAATTTATGCTTCTCAACCTCCCAGAGTCCAACGAGTCAATCTCGACACTGAACCATCATAGGGAACTACCATCATCTATGAATCCATGCCCTCTACAACATTCATCAGTTATCTAGGATAGCATTTTGGGTACAGAATGCCTTCTTCGGTGGACAATTCTACAACTTGACCTTGTAAAAAATAACATGTGCTTCTTGTAGCATGACAGGCCACTCCAGCTTGCCCTTATTAAAAACTACTTGTGACTAATGCTCGGGTAGGCCACATTAACCTATTATTTATGGTTTTGAATCAAATGTTTACCAACAACTCTTTTTCACCATTAAAAATTCTACCATTTATTTATTTATTTATTTATTTATTTATTTTTTAACTCCATTCACCAATAAAATATTTCATTTAAACTCATTTCATTGATACATTATTATTAGTTTAAAAAAAAAAATTACCATAAACCTTTTTTTCATTACAAAATAATTTTACAATCAACTCTACACCATGTGCATTTAGTAAAATTAAAACACCAATAAAATCACCCAAAACATTAATTTCTCAACAAACTCAACTACCACTTGGCTTATAAAATAGTGAAATCAAACCCATGTCCTGGTGTGAATAAAAGATAAGATCAAAATCTGAAAATATACTTCAATGAACTTTACCATTTGGAATCATTTTGACGTGAGAAGTTTTACTTCACGTAGAATATGGTCACATTGGAGACATTTTGCCAGATACTTTGATGGGATGGGCTTACTTTTTCTTCTTTAGCTGACAACAGGCTTCATAATTGTTTGCAGCGCAAACTGTAGCATGATGCAACACTCGAATCTCCCATGAGCGGATCGTCCTTGCTCGATAACACTCAACACTCAAATCTCCCTTTAGCATGATGCAACACTCAACGCTCAAAATTTTTTCAGTGTAAAACATTTTTTTTCACTACAAAATAATTTTACAATCCACTTTACACCATCTGCATTTGGTAAAATTAAAACACCAATAATATCACCAAAAACATTAATTTCTCAACAAACTGAACTACCAAAACCATTCACAACTACCACTTCGGTTATAAAATAGTGAAATCAAACCCATGTCCTCCTGTGAATATAAGATCAAAATCTGAAAATATACTCCAATGACCTTTACCATTTGAAATCATTTTGACGTAGGAACTTTTACCTCACTTAGAATATGGTCACATTGGAGACATTTTGCCAGATACCTTGGTGGGATAGGCTTCCTTTTTCATCTATAACATCAGATCTATAAAGCCCAGCAAATGTCATAAGTAACATCTCATGTAGCTTACTTGGAAAGGCTCTCGTTTCATTTGTTGCCACAACTCAGCTCTATAAAACCTAGCAAATCTAATCTGGCGAACAGATCTACATAAAATATTAAATTTACTAATGCAAAAATAATTTACCCACATAACACAATCTCCTACCTTATTTATTTATATAGCTTTTCCAATGAAGGACTTTGATACCCTCTGGACCTCTTTATCTAAACCAGACGAGGAGGATGATAGATGGAACTCTGAATTGTAGTGAAATAACTATATATCTATGGTAGTGCCCGTGGAACAAGTGTACTAAGCGGGCCATAAGATAGTCTACCATTGTATTCAAAAGTATAGTAAAGACAATGGTGGGACTACCAAATCTCTTCACAAGTGCTTGGAATCAGCTCTTAAAGAGTTAGAAAGCATTGGCTAAGTGTTTGATAAAAAGTTTTAATGTGAATGTGAAGTGATTGAAAAAATACTTGCATGCCAAGTATTAATGCTTTCTTATGAATTGGTTATTGGGATGAAATTAAATAGAGAATGTTATGATCACATTGATAGTGTTCAAATCATTATCATGTTAATAGGGAAAATTTCAATTTTGTGGGTTTGGTTTTTTTGCTTATGTTGTATGTATTAAACATAAATTGGCACTCAAGTAGGGGATCTCAATGGTCAAGTATCAAATTATTTTTGAATGTAAACAACTTGATGATAATTATTTATTGTTTGACTATGAAATTGTAAAAGATTCAACCCCTTAGCGGTGCCATGGGTAATTGTGGATCATCGTGAAACCCTCTTTCCTTTAAGGATGTTGTTCAACGTTGTCAGTCTAATTCAATAACTTCAAACCCTTTATGCCTAATGATACTATTATGGAGAGATTCAAAGAGGTTCTCAAGTTGGTGGTTACACATTTGCTTTCGTTTTACCAACCCTCTTTGCTAATCTATATTTTCAATGGTTTATAGCCTTCTACTTAATATTTTCAAGGATATACAAATAAAATAAAGAAAAATTGAGCAGTGTAGAAACCCATGAACCACATGCCTCACTTCTTTGTACTTGCATACATTTTCATTTCAAAGAATGAGAGCAGAGAAGCCCCATGTTCCAGCTATGCTTTCTCTCAAAAGGGTTTCTCGATATATAACTCGTGTCAATTTTGTTTTGTGAAATTTTATTTTCTTGATGTATATTTTTTTTTATTATAATTTGCATGCATACAGAATAAATAATAATTAATAGATCCAAAAATCTAAGGAAAATAAACCCTCATAATGTAGATTTCAGATTTTATAATATATTTTAGTAGATCTGTTATGAAGAATTGTCATGTCGAATATCCATGGTAGTTTATGGTTCATATTGTATCAACACAAGTTTCTCTAGGTATACTAGGGGGGTTTGCGTGGGATCCATATCAATTAAGCCAAAATTCACAAAACATTAGTCATGGCCAAGAAATCTGTGAATAACCATCCTAATCCCTCCAAGGAGAGGTTTTCATGAAAAGAAGCACAAGTTGTAGATATAAAATATATTGTGAGCCTCATGGAATCCCTAACCAATAATATCAATATTCGGAGAAGAATGGGGTTCCTCAATTACAGGGGAGATCAAGATATCGAGAAGAAATAACGGAGTTGAAGAAGGAACCCAAAAAGAAATTAACCTAGTTTAAGTGATGTGAACCATTCATAATCCCTATGTTGTAGCTCTAAGATGGTAATGGTCAATTGATCATGCCAGAGCATCTAAGATAATTGTTTTGGGGTTTTGGGTTTTGGGTTTTTATGGAGGACCAATACATAAAACAACTTATAAGAATGATGTTTTTAACCCTTTAGATAGTACTAATAGATAATCAAAGGGTTGTTATTTAACTCAATGCAGTGATTTAAATTGACAAAATGTACAAAAAGAACTGTAAGGAGATATGATTACTTTAAATTTCAGATAGAAAGATAAATCATCATAAGTGGGAAAGCCTTTGACCAATGTTCAAAAGTTAAACAAAACATGCTTAAAATTACATAAGATACTGACAATTTTATGATTTAGAAGGAGCCTTTCAGACAAACAATCCAATATCTCAATCTCTTTATAATAATAACTTCAGAAGGAATTTTAAGAATAATTGCAACACATTTATTCTTACCTAATATCTCTGTAAAACTTAAACATATGCAAAACGAACAGAGTGAATGAAACACATGAAAGACTTATGAAAGATAATGAGACTACATGAGATCAAATTCAGAATCCTTTGCTTTATTATCAGTGATCTAGAAAACGTTTGTACATCGGTTCTTACAAAATTTCTTATGGAAGGGTTCGACCCTTGATAACTCAGAAATATAGTTATTTATACTAGCTTAGGACTAGACAAAATATCTTAAAATATCTTAAACTAATTTACAAAAATAACTTGATATAAAATAGGAAATATGAATTATTGCATGACTTGTCCCTATTTTGATGTAGACTGTTGGTAACTGTTCATGGTTGTTCCTAGATGTGTTGATGTGTTGTATGATTCATCCTTTTTCCTGTTTGGATAAAAGGCTAATCAATTATTTCACACAATTCATTCCATTTATCATCAGATGGAATTTCCAGATTTACCATCATTCTATAAACCTCATCAACCTCAGTGTACTTTTCAGAGGTTGGTTTTACTAGAGAGAGGTTTTTGACGTCATGTCTGATGATTAAATCTGGCTCCAATGCTTCCAACAATTCCTTCCCTGTAATCTGTTCCCTTCATTTGTGCAAACTGTGCTTTATCAATAGCAATATTATATAACTTTTCACTGTAACTTTCTAGTTTTATTAACTGATCATTAACAGATGTTAATTGTGGCAACCCTTTCTTACTTAACCTACTGAACTTTGAATGAAACCTTTGGACATCAATGTCCAAAGCTTTACATTTGGTTTCCAGCTGAGTCAGTAGGTTCTTCTTCTATAGGACTTTCTTTATCTCTAAAATGGTACCTGTCCTATCAGTGATATTTATTTCCTGTAGCTCTTCCTTGCCTTTAGAATTCAATACCTTGATCATAGATGTGGCTTCTTTAGGCTTTGTATCCAAGACTTCCTTTCGAATTTCTATCTTAGTCATGCATTTCTCAATTAGTTCCTGTTGTTCAAAAATAATTTTAACAGAAGGCCATATTATGAAACAAAGTTAGAAATATTATTCCAAATGTCTTCTTTGGCTTGGGTCAAGGTATCTGCCATGAATGTTTGATCTTCTAACTATTTGACTGTCTTCTCAAGACGATGTGTCCTTTTCATCTCTTCGAAATACATTGTATCATTTTTTATCTTGTTATTTTCCAAAGCCTGAAACTTCTGAAGCAACTTGTCATATTGTTGCTTTTATGCTTGCAGTTCCTATGACAAATTTGCATTTTCTGCTGCTAGGTAAGTTTCATTACCTATAGAAGATGAACCGGGTTCCGCTCCAGCGATGGGAGTTACTGTAACAAGCACTGTGGTCAGTTGTAAGGCTTCCTTCTCTTTAAGTGGTTTCTCAATCTGTTCCTCCATGGTTTTAATCTGCATATTCTGCTAAAAAATAAGCTTTAACAAATCCTCTTTATGTTTCACATTTTCTGCCATCTCCTTGGTCTGTAGGTCCTTAGTAGATGGAAACTTTAATTTTTTCCTGAGAGCTGAAATATCTACATTCTTCTTTTTCAGAATCTCCTCCACTACCTTGCAATCCTTGGGATCATACCCAATCTTTACAATAAGTTCTTCCAGCGTTTTCCACTTATTGTCTTTAGTATTGATGACAGTTTCTCTATCTTAAGTTGAGACTGAGTATTAGATAAAGTTGTTCTTAGTTTAGAAAGTGTCACGGCAGTGGTGGTCATTTTTGAGAATAACATTTCTCCTGATTGCATGTGCATGTCCATTTGATCTATAGGGTGAATCTGATTTGCATCAAAGGAGAAAATTTTCCTTTTGTAGTCATCAATTGACTTAGGAAATGGAACTTGAGCCTGTAGGAAGGCCAACTGCATCCTGCCTTTCTCATTGTCAAAGGCAGAGGGAAGTCTGTGTTGTGATGTAGATGTCTGCTTCCAAAATTGGATGTACATATGAGCCTTAAGAGTCTCATTATTCTGCTTAATCTCTCTGTATTTAGAAAATCTATTGACATCTCCAGCAGTGTTGGCCTCTGTAGATTGGGTTATTTCCATAGGTTTCGAAAAAGAATAATTGGGATCTGTCGTCCCTATTCTTGAGGCTTCTTGATCTCCAAGATCAATAAAGTCTAGTTTCCTGCTACCTGATGACATAATCAATCCTATATTTAGATTCTTCGGCTGAATAATGAAATCTTTAACTAGGTTTGGATCAAATGTAGTCTCCTCCGTAGTCCTATTTAGTGGATTTGTCTTTGTCACTAAAGCGTTCACGTGTGGTGTTGAAATAATATTTTCATATGCTTCCTGTAGAGTCCCTTCAGACCACTCCTCCTGGTTCGTGTATTTCTCTAATTCAGGTCTAGGAGTGTGGTTGTATGGTGTAGACTTCAGTTGAATTCTTAATGTTGAAATGATACCAAAAGGATCATAAGACCAAGTAAAACTAGGCTTGGTGTTCATCTATTTTGACAGTTGATCAACTTCCATACCTGCAGACCCGGTATTGCAAATAAAGGATCCTATCTGGGCCTTGAGCTTGAATTATGACTTCTTCTTGGCTGAAACAAAATGCAGCTCATCCATGTCAATCTTTTGCCTTATGTATTCCAATGAGAAAATTCTCATTATCACATACTTAGGTAGTTTGTAGGGAGCTAACTCACTGCCATAGACTTTGATCTCAGTATAATTATGGTATAAATACCAGTCACATGTCTTTGTATGATAAGATAAGTGCATAGTCTTTTTGATTTCTTCATTAATCCTGGGTTCTATCTGACTGTTGATAAGTTGAAGAACTGGATGAATGAACAAGTCAATGAAGTTTGAAGAGGTACACTTTGTTGAATTTTCTTTGAATAACTCTGTCCAATAGATC
>APFE031296592.1:17570-39716 GCA_000404065.3 Pinus taeda | reverse complement strand
CAAGTGTAGATCCTCAACAACATACAAAAAGAATCAACTCAATAGCTATCCTGCTCTCTCTGTAATCAGAAGATCCTGATGATCTTCAATCAGAAGATGAAAATCATGGACTACCTAGGCCTCATTATATAGGCTGAAAATTGGCCTAATCATCCCTGCTGTCACCTCAGGTCCACCTATGTAGTCATAGAAGAAAATAGATTTCTTCCTCATGCAAGGAATACTTACTATAAATATTCTAGCATCTAATAGTACATTGTCCCTCATCTGATCTCAACTGGGTCTCTGACTGAATTGACATGCATTAGTTATCCATGAGAAAATACTTAGTTATCAGTTGTCACATGCATGCAAGCATTAACAAACTGAATATAGAAAATTTAACAACTTGTTAAATAATCTAACTGGACTTGACTAGTTAGAACTAAGTCAATTGATTCTCTCATTATAGAACTGAACCTTATCTCCTTTAATTAAGGGATAAATTCCTAAATCAAGAGAAAATAATTGCATGATCTCACAAAGACTTCAAGTTTAATTTCCTTAACTAATTAACTCAACTGAATTAATTAATTAATATTTCCAACTGCTGTTAAGACCAAAATTAATTTTACTTCCTATAGATAGACTAGGGACTGCTATAAATAGGAAGGAACCCAGAAATGCTATTTTTAGAACTTTCTATTTTTAGCAGTTTCACCTCTCACCCAATGTGGCCAATGACCTCACTGGCCAAACTACTATTTTTAGACATGCTATTTTTAGCATGTCTATTTTTAGCACATTCTAAATTTAACATTTCTTGTTGCACATTTTTCAACAATTAAGCACTCCATTGATAATCCAAATGCGGGAATTGCAGATATCCAAGTTGCACTAAATAAAGAATTTAGCAGGCTGAAGTCTGAAGCACAGTTGACCATTGGATTCAAAGAGATCACGATGCTACCAGGTGAGACTCCTTGGGAGCTGAATCGGAGGATGAAATGTATGATTCATGAAGCTAATATGAATCTGACGGATGGACAACATCGTGAGTGGTTTATAGCTTCGTTAATGCCACATTTAAGGAGTGTGTTATCGCAGCAGAAGCTGACGACTCAGGCAGAGGCTGCATGAGACCCCGGTGTAGGATCCTAAACTAGGATTTCAGTAGATCCAAGCGCAACTAAAGAATTTACACCTTGAGATGCAGAGTTTGAAACAGGATAGGACAACTCGACCAAAAGTGCACGAAGAGGTGTGGTGCGTAAAATGCAAGGGTCAGGGTCATGACAAGGAACACTACCCAGTGTTGGCAAATTACCTTGCGGGAGGAGGATCATTGCCTTTAAGGCTGGAAGTCCAAGAAGGAACTAGCACGACGCTTGCTTTGTGGTGCACGATTTGTCAAATAGCTGGAAAACATGCCACAGACAACTGCCACTTGTTATAGAAGTATACACAAAATTCGCAATAGTTGTTTTGCAACTTTTGTAGGTCGGTGGGACATGATGAGTGCACTTGTCGAAGCTATGAGTTGATGATGGATAGAAATCCCACCTATACAGTTCAGGCTGAAACGTGGCCCCTAGACCAGAATGTAGGAATTGTGCAAACAAGATTTCAGGGGCACAAACGAGGCCGAGGCGGAGGAGGACCTGGAAGAGGTCGTGGACAATTGATATGCTACAATTGCGGAGGGCCAGGACATTATGCCTGTGATTGCACAAACCCGATACGCCCGTCATGTTTGTATTTCACCTTGTTTGATAATGAGACAAAAGATTGTCCTACGCTGATAGCTAGGATACACGACAAAGTAGCGTTACTGCCTCCCCTGACTCAGAACCTGTAGATGATGAGGTCTGAGCCGCGCAAGGAAGATTTGAATGTGAAAATTGTGCTCTGAAGTGGAATCGTGATGGAAGACGACAAAGGTAAACAACCATAAGATAGTAGTTGGGTTCGCAAATCTCCAACGAAAAAAGTGGAGTTTGATTTGGAGCACACTCGGGAAACCTTCATGGAAGCTTAAGAAGAGCTTCGTTGATGCCTCCACTTCAGGAATCAAATATAGACCGGAGCCGGATATGGACCCATCTATGCTTACAACATTCCTGGAAACATGTATGAAGTTACTGCGCAACAGTAAGGATGTAAAAGAATTACAAGAACTCATTAACAGATGCGTTGGGACCGCGCTAGGAGAACCATGCGTAGTCCATAAGATTGGAAAGCATAAGACAAGGATGGGAAGAGAAATGAGACTAATCGCGTAGATCAGAGAATATGGGATGGATCAAGTTATCCTGGATTCAGGATCGAATGCAAATCTTCTGCCAAAGCACACATGGGAATGAATGGGGCAACCTACACTACAGTGGTCTCCTATTCAGCTGCGAATGGTGAACTAGCTAAAAATAATACCATGGGGCGATTGCAGGGAATCACTGTGCATATTGAAGGAGTGAGCACGCTAGCAGACTTTGAAGTGATAGAGATTGTTGATGAAAACAATCCCTACCCCATGCTCTTAGGAATTGATTGGGCCACTGACATGAATGGCATGATTAATCTGGAGAAGCACAATATGATTTTTGAGAATAAATCATTGCACGTAATTTTACCCTTGGACCCTGCTGAAGGATCACACTATACAGAGCCAGTGTGCGACTATGAAAGTGATGATGATTTGGACCGCATCTACAAGATAATAGCACGAGAGAAAGACTGGGTACATCCACTGTGGATGGGCAAATTTCATGGGAGCACGAGAGCTCCTGTACTTCGGATTCTGATGAGGAGATAGAGCGATGGCGTAATCGGTTACATGAAGTAACTACGCTTAATTGTAATATGATGAAAAGATCACTGCGTTGTGTATCGACAGAAGAAATATATCTTCCTACTTATGATGGTTTAAGTGAGGTAGATACCTTCTTGGATAAATTTGAAAGAGAAGTGCCAGAAAAGCAATGCTTCCAAGCCTTGAACTGGGTACTGTGCGCTATGCCCGTAAGATGGTGGGGTATGCACAAAGGAAGCTTTGACGACTGGCGCAAATGTAGGAGGATGATGCACACGTGATTTGGGAAGCCGAGGGTTCGATTGGCAGACAAGTACAATGGCCAGGATGATCTGCACGCGCATCTGGCCAGGTGGGCGCAAGCATATGGAGAAAAGCCACAACTTGAATGGGTGCACCTATTCTATCATACCCTCGATGTTATACCGATGAACTGGTATATAGAAATAGAGCTTCACCATGGGACCGGTGAATGGGATATCCTACACGAAGGGTTCATGATGACCTTCAGCTTTGAGGATGGCTTTGATTGTATTGAGGAAGTGCTGCAAGAAGTAAAAGTTGTCATCTTTAGGATTCCACAGGATCCTGTAGACCTGGCACAGCCTGAATGGGATTCTCAGTTAAGTTGCACATTGGAATGTTATAATGTAACTACTGAAGAAGAGGATGAATATCCACGGAAAATTAACATTCCAGAGACAAAACGCCAACGCAAGGTTCAAGGACCACAAATTGAGAGCCCTGACATAACTGCACCAGTGAAGACTAAGCAGGTGAATATTGGTATGGAGGCGGAACCTAAATTCGTGGAGATTGGGGACTACTGGGACGACGTGACGGTAGATAACGTCACTTAATTACTCCGCGAGTATCAGGACTTATTCCCGACCAAGTTTACAGATCTGAAAGGAATAATCAGAGATTTAGTGGTAATGAAGATCATGTTAAAGCCCGACAGGAAGGCAGTGAAATAGAGGTCGTACCACTTAAATCTAAAATACAAGGAGAAGGTCCACATAGAACTAGACAAGATGCTCGTGGCAGGCATCATTGAGTCTGTGGAAGAATCCAATTGGGTAAGCCCGATGGTGGTGCAAGAAAAGAAGCAGAAGAATGAAATAAGAATATGTGTGGATCTCAGGCAATTGAATGACGTGTGTGTACATGATCCATTCCAAACTCCATTCACGGATGAGATGTTGGACAATGTAGGTGGTCAGGAAGCATATTCTTTTACTGATGGGTTCTTAAGGTATCACCAAATCAAAATCATGCCTGAGGATAGGAGCAAGACAACCTTCGCAACTAAGTGGGGTTGCTTTTAATATAATGTCATGCCATTTGGATTGAAGAATGCGTCAGCCATCTTTTCGCGTGTAGTTGTTGCAGCATTCAAGGAATATATCCATAAGTTCTTGGAGGTCTATTTTGATGACTGGACTGTATTTGGGCTGGTTAAGCGCCATGTAGTGAGCTTACGCTTGATGTTGGATACCTACCAAAGATACCAAATCGCGCTCAACCTCAAGAAGTGTGTGTTTCTTGTTCCTTTTCGGAACCTATTGAGGCACGTGGTTTGCAGACAAGGGTTGATGGTAGATCCCGTGAAGATCGTGGTGATTTTGAATTTGTAAGCACCACACAGTGTGAAATAGTTGCGCGCTACTCTAGGACATATGGGGTACTAAAAAAAGTTTATCAAAGGTTATGCCTAGATCACCGCGCCGATGGAAAAACTGTTGAAGAAGGATGTCACATTCTGTTGGGACGATGACTATAAGAAAAGCCTGGATATATTGAAGGAGAAGATGGTTACTGCGCCGATTCTTGTCTTCCCAAACTGGAAGAAAGAGTTTCATGTTCATGTTGACGCGTCGTGTATAGCGTTGGGGGAAGTACTAACACAGGATGGTGGAGAAGGCTTGGATCACCCTATCGCATTCGCGAGTCGTCGATTATCTAAAGCAGAAAAGAACTATTCCACCACTGAACGCGAGGGACTGGCTATGGTGTGTGCGCTCCAGAAGTATCGACACTACTTGCTAGGGGGTCACTTCAATATGTATACATATCATTTTGTGCTAAAGTACTTGGTCAATAAGCCTATGTTGGGGGCCACATATGTAGGTGGCTTTTATTATTCCAAGAATATGATTTTGAAGTTGTTTTGAAGCCTGGACAATTCAACGTGGGACCAAATCACTTGTCGCACATTGAGACAAGGGAGGAACCTACTAGTTTGGAGGAAGGACTGCCCAACGCATAGCTTTTTGTTGTGAGCATAGCGGATGGAAATTTTGAAGATATAATTCACTTTTTAACAACTAGAACTACGTCGGACGGATACTCTATCTAGCAGAAGAAGGAACTAGTGGTGCATTTCTCTGTCATTGTGAGGCATCTATACAAGATGGGGAATGATGAGATATTGCAAAGGTATGTACTTGAGTTTGAATGAAGCAGGATCCTCACGGACACTCATGGGGGCGCTGCGGGAGGACATTATGTAGGGAGAGCAACTGCGCAGAAGATTCTCCACACAAGGTTGTGGTGGCCAACCCTTCATCAGGATTCAAAAGCACATTGCAAGGCATGTGATGTATGTCAAAGAACATGTAAACCATCATGGAGGGATGAGATGCCTTTGAATCTGCAAATGATGTTGCAGCCCTTCAAAAAGTGGGCAATCAACTTTGTAGGACCTATAAAACCTCACGAAAAGACAGACGCGAGATATATTATCACTATGATAGAGTACCTAACTCATTGGGCAGAACCGCAGCGAGTAAAGCATTACACGGCCGCGACAACCGTGAAGTTTCTATTTGAACACGTAGTGATGCGATTCGAATGTCCGAAGATCTTGATGAGTGATCGTGGTACATATTTCCTAAACGAGACTATCAATGCACTGAAAGAATAATTTCAGGTGTATCACCAGAAAATCACACCGTATCACCCATAGGCTAACGGGACAATAGAAGCGTTTAACAAAATACTGGAGACCACACTGACCAAGGTATGTAATGCGCAGTGAAGTGATTGGGACGTATGCGTACCCGCAGTATTATGGGCTTATAGGATGACATGCAAGAAATTGACGGGACAAACACCTTTTAGGCTTGTCTGTGGAGTGGAAGTTGTAATTCCTATGGAATACATCGTGCCTAGTCTACGCATAGCAGTGCTCACAGGTATGATGGACCGCGGAGCCCTGGAGGAGAGGCTTGCGTAGTTGGAGGAGCTTGAAGAAGAACGGTTTTTGGCTGGATTCCACCAGTAGGTACAAAAGCAGTGCGAAAAGGCCTAACACGATTGACATATTAAGCTATGCATCTTTAAGGTGAATGATTTGGTGTTGTTATATGATATTAAGTTTGATAAATTCCCAAGGAAGCTCAGAATGCATTGGATGGGACCATATGTTATTAAGGAGATCACAGATGGTGGCACGGTGCGGTTGGTAAAGTTAAATGGAAAACTCTTCCCAGGAAAAGTAAATGGTAGTCATTTGAAGCCATACACGGGTGGCCCAGCCATCTGACTAGTTGATGGAAGCACAGTCTTAGCGCTCCAGGAAGCTGAAAGCAGGCGTGGGACTATAAACTACTCTGCCCAGGAGCTGCACGATGTCAAGACTGCACGCTGTAGCAAAGTGTCACAGGGTCCGCACCAGTGCGAGGGTAACTGCGCTACCATGCAGGTCGGCTGGAAAGTGACTGTTATAGTCACTATTCATGATGTGATTCTTGGTTTGAGACCAAAGGGAGCGGGCAGAAAGAATTTAAGGTGAACTTTATGGGCTTGATTCTTGAAAATCTACTGCTAATCGAGCATTAATGGACCGAATGTGGGGGGAACGGTCGAATTCAAATTCAAAATATGCTATACATTACAAAGGGTTATCCAGCAAACAACACTTGGCAATTTGAGAACTGAGTTGTTGCGCGCCCAAACATTCATGAACCTAGACTTGTTCGATCTTCTGAAGGCGCATTCGTTGCTTGAGCAATTACCTAAGCCGTTAAGAGAATTGTGGAATAGCACTATGGCATTTCCTGAGGAAGCCATGGATCCCGGAGTAATGACTGCTGAGGAAGCCGTGCAAGCCATGATGGAAGTAGAAGCCCCAGAAAGTGTCGGGATAGTCGGAGAAATCCCTAAATCGCCGCGCACATCGAGACCCAAGAAAGACAAGCAGGCTATGGTACCAATGCACGTATCCTGTAGAAATTCGTTAAGGACTAAGCTTACCATGGAAGAAAAGGGGAAGGATATAAATTTGGAGGCTGATGAGGAGGAAGAATTTGAAGAAATCCTGGTAGAGGAGGAGGAGGACGTAGAAATGGAGGTTGACACCCACAGTGCGGACCCTCTTACCGGGCTGCCCGCATATGTTCCTTCGCGGAAGGGGAAGCAAAGGTGCCCAAAGATCTAGATGAGAGCAAGAGCTCTTTGCAGACTCTGCTGCTCCCTGATGATATCATTTTTGAAGGAGCGCACTTGGGGCGAGTGCCTGTACTAATATATGAAGGTTGGGATCTCGCGGACCACAAGAATTTCCCACATTTGGCAACCGCGCAACTAATGCGCTAGAAGAAAGACGTGCCAACTGGAGTCATAGAGTTGGAGCCGCGTAAATGGGTGAGAGGTGTGGAGAAGGTAGGATTGTTAAACCTGCTCTTGGTGCCGCATTACCATCACGCCCCAATGACCATTTTTGTCATGAGGCACCTGCTTCGCTTGGTGCATGATGGGTGCTTGTGGCTGGAGGAGACCATACCTATTGCAGATCACTTGATTCACAGAATTACCCGGCTCCCTTGCAAAGGGGAGGACCCAGCGAACATCTCAAAGGGTAAGAATGATGATTTGGACATCGCGGAGGCTATGAAGATGAAGTTTAAGCTGGAAAAGAAGAAGAGAGGGTATGCAATTTCCAACATCAACAACCCTGCGGTCAAAGGCGTGACGTAGATCTTGGAAGGAAAGGTTATGCGGTAGTGCCGCGCAGATGAGGTTCCCGCGCTGATGGTTGCTCTAGCAACGCAATGCGTAGGAGGGGTCCAGTTCAACTGGGAAAACTACTTATGTTAAGAGTTCCTTGAGAACTGCCGCGAGGCACAGGAGCAGGTGAAGAGCTTTCACTATGCGTGGCTCCTATTGTCCATAGTACTGGTGGCATGGGAATTACCTGAAGATAGCCAGTTCCCGACGATTGTGTAGGACCTTCCGGAGGTAGCAAAGTACGCTTCGCTGTGGGCAGCCAGAGATGTACAAAGGATAAGGGACAGTAAATCTTCTGGGTGTTCATGGAGATGAATATCAGAATGGGGATTAATTACAAGCCACGGTTAATGCCCACGGTCTACAATAGTCTGCAGAGATTCACGAAGTTCAAGGAAAATTTCCACCACGCTTACATCAGGGTGCAGAAGGACCCCATGAAGACATGGTGCGAACTACCCTACCTCGTGACAGATGATGTCATCTTCACAGTCCTTGAGTCGTGGCATGCTCCAACCAGCTCCGTGGTGGAAGCAGATAAATCTTCCACGCAGCGAAAAAAGGATGAGGCGAAACTGTGGATGGCGTAGTTGGCAGAAAAACGCAGGAATGAAGTGGCAACAACTAAGGCCTAGGCAGCGCGTGTCATTGTGAAGGTGGTGGAAGAGCAGCAGAGGAAGAGCGCAAAGGACAGAAGTCGCCTTTGCCCGAGCCGGAGACAGATACAAAGAAAGGTAGCGTGAACCCATAGACAATGCCCACCCAGCTGAAAATTTTGCGCCCAAGAGAGCAGGTAGGACCGCGAAAGAAGTCGAAGGCTTCGAAGACTTCGTTTGACCAGATCACCCTCAATGTGAGGGATCTACACAACATTGGGGAGACGGTGAGGGACGTCACTGCGGAGGCCTTCCAACAGTTCGCGGAGGAACACCGAATGGTGTTGGGGGCTCTCTAAGCATAGATATAGGAATTGCAGGTTCACACTCCACAGGCTGGCACTGTGTCAACCAGCCTCGCACTAGGCACGTCCGCGACTGAGGAAATGCTGCACACCTAGATGACCAACACCATAGTGCTACCACATGGAGCACTCGTGACAGAAAATGAGGCCGACAGGCCTATGGTAAGCAAATTGAAGCGGATTAGGTTAAATTTGGCTGCACTCCCTCGGGAGATGCTCTATATTCTACAGGATGGAGTCACTGCAGAACTACGAGCCAAGGAAGGTCACGCGCTCCAGGTAATGAGCGAGAATCACATCAACATTGAACAGTTGAGCCTACAGCGCGATGAGGTAGTGTCGTAGAACAGACATCTCGTGCAAGTGGTGGAGGAAGCCTGCTAGATGGTCCTAGAGTTGGCCATCCAAGCAGAGGAACTAGTGGAGGTGCGCGTTTGGAAATTAGTAGTAGGGGTGCGCGAGGCAAAGGAAGAAATGGCCAGGGTTCAGCTCGAACTGAACCTTCAAATAGTCAAACTGCAATTAAAGGCACAACCTTCAACTCTGCCAGAGGTTAAAGAACAGTGGGCTAGCGTGATTACAACAACAATAGCGGAGATTAATAGTGCAGTGATAGACTGTAGAAAGTTGTTCAAGAAGTCGTTTGAGGTTCTCACTACCCTGCAGGAGGACCCAAACATAAAGTGCTTAGAGACAGAGGCATTCGAGCTACAACAAAAATATGATGAAGTAAAAGGGATTGCCTAGACAGTTGCCCTTACACAAAGGCTTGCGAGGATGCAGCAGGCGAAATCACTCAAGGAACAGGTAGATGTTGTTCAACATAAGGAAGCAGTTTTGAAGGTGCCCTTACAGTTGTGGATTGATGAGGCATATATCATTACAACCTCCATTGAAGCAAAGCTCATGCAGTTGCAAGCAACACAGGAAAAAGTTCAGGGTAGTAGTTCAGCTACAATGGTTTCTGAACAACGCGTCGAGGAAGTACAGCAAGCAGTCGCTCAGTGCGCTGCCAATCTTGCAGCAATCCATGCAGAATTGGGAGGTCTTCACACAAAGATCTTCACACCAACAAAGTGACTCGAGGGTGAGTCACGATGTTTGTTTTGGGGGCCTGTTGGGCGCAGGATCCCCAAGGGAATTTTTGGGGCTTAAAGCCCAGATGTTGGTAAAAAATTGTAACTCTGATGTAAAGACTCCACATTTTGTGGGCACGGAGGGTGTAGTTTGTAAAAGAGTCATAGGGTTGTCCGCCCTCAATTTTGTTATTGCAATGTCAGCTGTAGAGATGCACCCATGGTCCGCGGACCATGGGATTGTGTAAATAGAGCGAGGCTCTAAGTAATTAAGACATTTAAGGATAATGGAATCTAATGATGGAATAGAAGAAGAGTGGAAGATCTGAAGTGTAAAGTCTAGTTTTGGGTCGTAGGGTAGGAGAAGGCTCTGCAGCTGAGTGCGCAGAGGCCTAGTAATCTGCAGCTGAGTGCGCAGGGCGAGTCGAGTCTGTAATAGTTGGAAGTATTAATAAAGAGAAGTTTCATATCAATTCTGTGTAATTATTTCCTGTTTTATGCATTGGATATATTGGGTATAAATTTCACTTCTACTTTTTATATGATGTGCATATATATATATATATAATATATATATATTATATATATATATATATATATTTATATATATATATATATATAACTGTATTAATTAAGTGAATGCAAGATAGAATATCTATTTACGCGAAATTAACTAAGGTCTGCTAAAGAGATAAGTAGGATATGCGGTGTAGTTTGGGGAAATAGTGCAGGTCGCTCCCATAGCAATGCGAAAGCATCTCAGTCCCTGGTTAGGGCTGCGCGAAAGACAATTATAATAGATCGCGAAGGTATTGAAGGTTAGAACAATGCGTGAAGTGACCTAAGTGAAGTTAGGCACAATTGGACTAAATCGACACCTCAGACATCTCAAGGGTGCGAAAACTTGGTTCCAACATCCCCCCATACTACTTCGAGTGAGACTTTAGTCTGCGCTCTGTGGGCTGATGCCGAAAGGGCTGGTAGTGTAGGGATTTGTTTGGCTAAATAACTCCGAACCTGGTTCAGGCCCCCTCAAGCCAACACTTTATTGCTACAACTAGGGTTTTCTTTAGTATTTTCTTTCTATTTTATTTTGAAGGTGTTTTCTTGGTACCTAAGATCATTTTTTGGGCTTAATATTGAAAAAACTTGCTTGGAAGTGGTGCCCACAAGGGTTTGAAGCCTTTGGAGTTCTAGTTGCAGCATTTTGAGGCCTCTAGGCCTAGGCTGCAACCCTAAAAGGACCAATTTATCATACCCACAAGCCTAATTTAGCCTTGTTGAGTTAGCCACAACCTCTAAGTAGCCTGATCACATCTTTGCAAGTGTTTTCAAAGGCTATCATTATGCTTTGTAGGCCTAAAGTGGTTTTGGCAAGGGTTTGTAGTGGTTATTTCATTATACTTTTGTAAATTCGTGGGCTAATCGTGTTTTTGGAGGCTCATTATCCATTAAAGGAAGGTTTCAAAGGTTTCAAACTAATTTTTTATCATCTAATCCCTTGAAGGCCTAGCCACGATTACAAGGAGGACTAAAAACCTTAGACATGAGGCCTAAAGCCTTTTTCTCAATAACTTCAAACCTCACTAGTCTTCCTAAATCTAGAAACAACCGTTGGAGGAATAGATCCATCATTCATAAGTATTTTGAGGTTGATCCATTTGTGTTGCAGGTCTTTACTAAGGGTTTACGAGGTCAAGACATCAAAACTCTAAGTTCTAGTCCCGTTAACTAGTTCTCTACAAATATGATCCAAAACAATAAAGATCACGGCAAGGCAGAGTACATAAGATATAGGCTCCAAGCCAGGAAAAACCCCTCCAAGGGGAAAACTCAGAAAAATTCTTCTTTTTTTATATAGAAACTACTTACAAAGAGACTTCCAAGACCCAAATACCAAATTCAACAACCCTACCAAGCCCCAAGCCAACCCCCATCAAAATTTTGTTCAAGACATCTTCCAGAACTTTGACACTGCAACTTCACTACTGCAATTGCTTCACACAATTTTGGCCTTGCAACTTTTGCCTCTTGTAACTAGCATCTTCACAACCCTAATAGAAAGATAAGAAAAGAATCTCCAAATTTCAACTTTTTCTCCTCTTCTTCATCCTCCCAACTACTCTTCTTCTCCTTCACTATCGCAGATCAAACTTGTGCTTGATGTGTGTTCAAATGGGTCGAGATTCTCTCCTTTATATAACCTTCCTTGAGGTTCGAATTCCCCTCCTTTAGGCCAACTTGATCTTTCTCTTGGGCCAACTTGGTTTTGGGCTAATATATGGCTTTTTCGTTATAAAATAAATATATTTCTTTATTATAATGAGTCCAAATGGGACTATGACACATGGAAAAACTTATTTTTTATTCTAGAAATACCTAGAAATACCTAGAAAACCTAAAAGCATGAAGAACATACTTTTGACTTGAACTTGAGTATGAAACCCATACTCCAAAAATAAAATATAATTCATTTTTCTTTCTTTATAAATAATATACCATTTCATAATTACAATTAGGTCATTATGAAGACCGAACCTAGTTATAATTTTCAATAATGATCACCCCTTTGTATCCTTTAGACTTGCTAGAGTGTATGGCTTCTTGTACTAAAACAAAGTCTTCCATTAAATGCCTCTTGCTAACAAACCCTCCTTGATTTCCAGAGATCAAATTGAGAAGAAGAGGCACAAGTCTCTGAGCAATAATCTTTGTAATAATCTTATATCAAAATTACGAAGAGAAATAAGTTTGAAGTGAGAGAAAGAAGAGGGCCTTACATATTTTTGAACCAAAGCAAGGAAGGACAAATTGAGAGTGCTCCCCATTCGAGTGGATTTTTGGATAAGTCCACCATTTCGATTAGATTATATTTAATTGTGTTCCAAAATTTCTAATCAAAGTGTCATGTGAATCCATCAAGACCGAGATCTTTATCTAGATCGAAGGACCAAACCACCTTTCAATTTTCTTCTTCTGTAATAGGGAGCAGAAGCTTGGCATTGTTTAATTTCAGAACTAGCTAGAAAATATGGCATAAAAAATCTTCCACTAAATCTGCAAGAGTGTCTCAATCGTATTTAAATATAAGGAAAGAAGTGATTAAAAGCCACATCCTTTATTTTATCTAGTCTAAAATAATCTCTTCATTAAGCTCCATAAACCTCAATATGAAGGGTGGATTCTAATTAATAGATATTTTGATCCATTTTTCTAATAACTTGATATAATTTGAGGTAGGATTGTGATTTTTTATTATTTAAAATGTGTTTTTGAATGCCTAGATGGATTCAACTTGCTAAAAAGA
Source organism: Pinus taeda (assembly GCA_000404065.3). Lineage (NCBI taxonomy): Eukaryota > Viridiplantae > Streptophyta > Pinopsida > Pinales > Pinaceae > Pinus > Pinus taeda. Next base: position 26,574 of record APFE031296592.1, on the reverse strand, counting down.
TTTTAGGTATTCAAAGTCTCTAAATTACACTACTCAACTTTATAGTTATAAAATATATTTTACCAAATTTAAAATAAAATTAACTAAAAAAAATGAAATATCCATTATGTGGCATGTCATCTTGTATAGGTGGATTTGTACATAAAACAACCATAAAATGTCTATGACTGATGTCCCTTATTTAAGTGCTACTAAAACAACCATAAAATGTCTATGACTGATGTCCCTTATTTAAGTGCTACTACATCTTAACAATGTGAAATGTATCACAATACAAGTATTTTAATATCTACTAACATATTAATGTTAGTAGATATTAATGTTAGTAGATGTTTGGGACTTATTGAACCTCATTCTTTTAGTCCTGGTCACTTATACCATTATTTTTCGTGTTGATGCATATAGCACTGCTTTGAAGCTGCATTGTTGACTATATAGTGGGATTTGGGTTTAAAGGGAAAATATTCAGGGATTTTTCCTTTCACGCAAAGTTTCATGTAAATGGTTTTACACCATAAGAGTACAAATTTACAAGCAAAATATAAGAAATAATGATGAAAAATATTAATGTATTTGGTATGGTCACACAAATTTTCATGCATTTCTATTAAAATGACTAGAATAACATTGTAAGAATACAAATTCATGGACATAAATCAATTCGCTGCAACTATTTAATTTATCCTCCCACAATAGTTGCCTCCGATTCGCTGCAGTGAACAATGTCTGCATAGCGCGCAGAGAAAATGCCTTGAGCGTAATTACTATCAATAAATACATAATTACTACAGGCTGACTCATCAAAAAGAAAGAGAGTATACAAATTGTTAACTTCAGGTTAAATATAAATTTTACATTATAAATTTTACAAGATACTCAAAACAACTAAACAAAATTTAAAATAAACATCGTGAATCCTACTCCCTCGGGAATAACAAAAATAAATTAAAGCGATATCTTTGATTTAGAATTTATCATTTTCAGACTTTGTTGAATATCTTTTGTGTTGAGAATTTGATGGAAATATGTAATTCAAAATTTGCAACTTAACATGTAAAACTTTTGCAAAGAAAGAAATGTGTTGATAATTAAAAAGGTTTTATATAATTTCAATGCAAAGCCTAAGTTCTTCTATGTTAATGCACACGCTAAGAGACGCAAAGACTTTGGCCTCTCTTCAAAGTTTCAAGTACATGTTTGCAGTATTTTTACAATGAAATTTTATTTGGTATGAACACAAATTTCTTAATTAATGGTTTGATTTCAAACCCAAAATAAACCCCAATATTTGGAATTTATAATTTCAAATTCAAAATACATATAACACGATTTCAGTGTTTTAATTCTACATTTAAGCACGAGAAGTTCTCTGTAATATTCCCTGGAAAGCTCAAATGGCCCATGGCTCCAATCCGTCTTGACGAGGCCACCTTGAATAGCGCAATCGCCTTTGTTCCATATTGAAGAGTAGACATCCATCGGTTGAGTTGAGGGTAGATGACTCCTACTTTTTCATCATTGATAAATACTCGAATGGGCACATTATCCATAAAGAAACAGATAAACACTAAATATATTAACAATATATTAAATTGGCTCTCTAGGTGAGATATCTAGAGAGTATACAAACACTCATACACACTCTATATCCAATGAGTCAAATGAGCCTCAAATATATAGGTTTTCACACTAACTAGATGGTTTCAACCACTCCCTAGATAGTAGGATCTGAGACCTAATCTTAGAGTCTCAATCCTATCCTTAAACAACTAACTGTAACCTTCTCCATTAATTCTAATAGAAACTATTTTCATCCATTAAACAATCAATGGATAACTAAACTCTCATCAAGTGTTGTAATTAATAGATTAATTAGGCATCACAACAATAATTGTTAAAAATATATATACACTCAGAAAACTAGCTAGAGATTCCAAAGAAAGGAGTAGGAATGGAAATCCAATCTCTTTGAATAAACATTCCTCTTCACAACATATGGCTCTCCAGAAGTGTTTCCCAAAACCTAAAAGTTGAAGTTGTCATGTTGATCACCTTAGAAAAACATCTACATCATCAAGCATATTGATTCATTGCAATTTCAAAACAATCAAGAACCTAAGAAATATAATACAAATGACAAATGGAAATCACATAAAAAGCAATAATGGTGCCAATAGAGTCCCTAGGAATGAGCTTAATCTACACATTCACTTTTCCAAAGATACGCGTGCTCTTCGAAGAAAATCCTATACTTGAAAATAGAATAACATCAATGAGACTTGGTATGAACAATGATAGAAGCACAAGCACAAGTAGAACAAGCTTACTTTTCACATTCACTTTTCCAAAGATGTATGTGCTCTTCGAAGGAAAAATCCTGCACTTGAAAACACAACAACATCAATGACACTTTCTATGAATAGTGACAGAAGCAGAAGCACAAGTAAAAGTAGAGAAGTTAGAAAGAAAATTAGATTAGTTAAATACCAGAGGTATTATCAAACTTGAGCTTCAACAACTCCCCTTTGTACATAACATGATCAAGATCCCAACTGGGATAGAAGAACTCCTTGAAGCCTGCACATTGATAGCCCACTACTAGGATGCAAAACATTACAATACTACTATGAACATGTGACTAGTGCATGATACACAACCCCTTTTGGAAACCTACCCACAATGACATCCTCAAGACTCAACTCATTTGTGTAGCAAAGTTTGAATGCATGAGAGCTCGGCCAGAGATAGAGAGAATTTATTAGGAATGATAGCTCGATTGGCACTCTATTGAACCATGAAGGCGAAGAGAGAGACAAACTTCATTTGTGATTCAGGAACATGCGTGATTATCAATTATATTAATTGTCAAAAAGGCCCATAGATCAGTCCGTGCTAGAACTTCATAGTACACAACATTGGGTTTTGGAGCCCTAATGGGACAACATGTCAACTTCCTAGGAAAACCCAAAACCAAAGTCTACAACATAAGTTTTAACAAAAGTTTTGGAAAAATTTCATGTACGACCAAATATTCCAAAATCACCGACCATATATGTTAGTAATGATGCGTTTACAAAATTGAAGTAGTCAACATTCTTTTCACTTTGAGGAAAAAATTAGTATTACAAGTGAGGGAAGTTGCCAGTGACAAAAAATAAGGGTGAATGGGCAGAGTTTAAAATTGACACCTATATACACATTTTCCCCCTTTTTAGCCATCACATACTAGTTATTTCAAAATAAACACGTCATTCTTAACTTAAGAATAATTTAAAAAATTGTCATAAGGATTGGCATATAAGAAAATGACAAGTTTGATATATATATAAACAACTTCGTCTTTGTCCTACATAGAATCTGCATACATATTTTGTTGGAACTGGTTCCTCTTCATTATCATAAAGACTCTTAATGTAGAGGAATCCAAGGCAGATGGAATGTCGTCACAGAGAAAATAAGGACAAGCTCTCCATGACGACTTCAATGATGTCTAGCTTGGTGGAACCTAGGATGTATAAACTAGGAATGTTGAGGAAAGTGATGAAGAATACTTGGTGTTTCTGGATTTGATGATTGATTACGACTTGTAGACTATGGTCATTCAAAGCACAAAAATGCTCAAAGACAAGTCTGATCTTGCATTTACCGTTAACTATTGTCCAGGAATAGTTCACTTTTGAAACAGATATTTCCCAAATCTCTATTTTGTGCCTAAGTATGGATCTCCTCATAATTTTAACGATTATTTTGTGTTGAATTTGTTTAGTTGATGTATCGAGGCAGGGTAGGGCATGAGTTGTTTCAAAGGCCCTAAGGAGAGAGTTGAGTCAGATATTGAAGAAGCTAATTTGAAATGTATAGTTTCATTCTCATTTCATATTCACATAATCCCCATTAAGATATGTGTGACTAGCCTGAAGATCACCAATCGAGGCATTGGGACTTCGTCGGATTTGAATCTTGGAAGAACCAAGGAGCCACACGGTTTTCTTCACCACTTGGCTCCTCTCCTTGTGAGAGTAGATTTGGGGTCCTAGAGGCCAGATTTTGGGCTCTCTGACCGGTTTGGCTACCTCTTCCTTTACCACCTGACTCAAAAAGTGGGAATCGATCCCTTTCTCGCACATTAATGCCCCAACCATTTCAAAAAACAAATTTCACTTGTTGAGGTTCTCCTCTGAATTTTTCTAAATTAAGCTTTTCATGGATTTCCAACATTATTTCAGTGTATTTGTCAGAAAAAATACTTTTCCAAAAAATTTCAATGTATTTCAGTGTATTTGTTAAAAAAAATTCCAACACGAATTAATCTTTAATAGAAAAGTCTAACAATTTTATAAGTTGGACTTTCTTTGACCATCATTATCACAATAATTCTACTATGTAATTTTTTTTTATCAAATCACCATAATATTTAGTGTTTTTTAATATTTTCTCATATATCTAGGCCATAACTATAATAACATATTTGATAACATATTTGTAGCGGAAAGAACAAGTATAAATGAATAAGAAAATTAATGGAGCTTGTAAGTAAGAAAATTGGAGCTAAATACTCATGGATGCGTTATGCATAGATTGTAGGTGAACTCACCCTTTACAAAAGTTATTACAATTGGTAGCTCATCAATAATTATAAATTTTTACTTTTGGATTCAATGCAACAAACAAACCCTGTAGATATATTAGATGTGGAAATATGTGAAATCTTTGAGAAGAAGGTCTAGGTATGTAGCTTGTCTTTGTTTTCAGATTTGTATACACTTAGAGATTTTTATGGTCCTAACATGTGTATTTTGACAATTTTTTTTTTTATAGCAAAACTATAAAAAGATTTAGTCTTTTTACATGTTAATATTGAATGTACCTTTTGAACATTTACATAGTTCACGTAGAATAAAGTTGAAACTTATTTTATTGACATTGTATTTCAATTTTTGTTAAGTTAAATTTTATTATCTAATTTTAAATGTAATAATGTATACATCCATTCTTTTCATATAAAAGCAATATAAATTACAGAAATTAAATAAAATTGAAAAAAATAAATATTAAAATCTATAAAACCACCCTAAAAAAATTCCCAATAATAAGGGGACCCGTCAAAACTCACACTTCGATACAAATTTCCCTGGTGCTGTACAGTTTTTACGTACGGAGTAGGTAAAGCTTTTTCATCTTTTCGATTCTTTATGTTTATACATTTTCAAATCTGGTTGGTTCAACAATTCTGGGATATTTTTTCTTCTCAGATCTGAAATTAATAGGCATATGGAAAGGAAAAGTGTCGGAAAATCATTGGAAATTTTAATTTTATATTAAAAAGAATTCCAAAGTAAAGGAGGTAAAAATAGATTGGTGTGAGTCTATATTCTTTTGATTTTGCGAAGAAATTTGATGGCAATTGAGGGCGACGAACACTTGTAAAGCAGATTCCTTTTCTACGAGTTTGGTTGGACCTTCTCACTTTTTAAATGTATATATGTATGTGATGTGGTTGATTGGAGAGTTTTGTTGTAACGTACTCCATGCACCAGTTTCTTCCCTTTTCTTTGTATGCGTGTCAAAGTTACAGAGCGTATAGTATAATTCCGTGTGGAACCCGGCATAAGTGAAAATTTTGTCCAATTTATGTGTCGTCGACGTAGAAAGATTGTAGGGTTCCAAAATTGAAATAGTCAATGGTCCTTTAATTTTGAGAATAAATTTATGCAATTTATGTGTCGCCGACGCAGAAAAATGGAAGGGTTCCAAAATTGAAATAGTTAATGGTAATTTGATTTTGACAATAATTTGAGAAGATTTTAAGAATAATTTGAGAAGAAATTGAGGGCCACAATTTTACCCATTTTTTTTTTTTTCACTAGAATTTTTTTTAGCAGAATCCCTTGGTGGCTTGCTCTTTTTGGGACTCTATTTTTTTATTTGGAGCTAAAAACAATTTTATAAATTCATCAAGAACTCCTCTTGCGTGCCAAAATTTATTTTATTTTTACCTATAGTTAAACTATGGTGATGCCTCTTTCTCCTTCTTCTCGCTATGAGCCCCTCTTATAACTGAATCAAAAACCCTTTTAAATTGGAGCAATCTCTTATCTGGTTCGACCCTCCATTCTTTCGTGTTTCCTTGAACTCCCTTAAGAAAAGGGACAATCTCATATTATACATATATAGTTTTGTGGGTCCCGTTTGGTAGGTCGAGAGTTGGGGTTGCCCTACCTTTGCACGTTGTCAAACGAAACAGGTTTTGACCTCTGATTAGTTGGGGATGGGTTTGTATTTCATATTCTCTCCTCGCAGCCCAACTTCGCCTCAATCCTGATCACTTTGAATGGTCGGGTCAACTCTGTCTTACCGCTCGGTGATCGATGCACATAGGCTTGACCTATTATGGAGGCCCTACTACCCAAAATGGGTTTCGTCCAAGTCTTTTACCCACGACTCTTGACTCCTTTCTTGTTTCTGTATTCTTATAGGGATATCAGTGATAACTTGACACTTTAGAGCTTGAATTCAAAACATCCTTACAATGATGCCTAACTCCAAGGGCCTGGACTCTGTCTTCTCCACAAAGTCGATGCCAGACTCCCAAAACACAATCGAAGCCTCGTCTTCACGGTTTTAAAATGGTTATGGCATGAACACAACGAGAGCCTACAAACACATATGATCGTAAGGCACAAACCTTTTGAGTTTACTGGATTACCTTTCATTTAATACAAAGTCGAACGACAATGCATGAATGCACAGTCCTTGAAATTCCTTTCACAATACACAACGCTGAGATAATTCAGTCCTCTCTTACTAAGTTCCAAACTAATCAACTTGAAATTTACATAGAGTCTATGCAGAGGAATCATGCACAAATACACATAGGGGACTAAAAAGAACTCAATTTAATTATTAATACAGGAATATGTACAGAGAGATTTTTGGACCTCCTGTCCAAAACCTTATTTCCAAATGCATTAGCGAGCTTCACTCCTTTCCTACACATGACTTTATATACATCAACACAACCCAGAAAATATCTAAATAGACAAAGAAAAAACTGGACATCTATCCAATAAACCAAAACCACCCAACAACTAAATTAGACACTTGTCAGAATTTACGAGGCCCACTTGGCCCAAATATCAACTACTCAAAAATATCCTAACAATCTAGATTCCTTTAGAATAAGGACAGTTGTCACTGCAATAAAATCCCTTTAATTATAATTTATACAAATAAGTTGGCGAAAATAAAAAACTTACATCTAGAATTAATAGGATCCCCTTGAGATCTTACATAAAGTAAAATTTCCTAGTTTGATGCTCCTGCATCAAACTCCCTAGGTCGAAAAAGTTTGACCTCCTAGTGAAATATCTTCAAAAAATCTCCAGGGTCCCAAAAAAGTGTTGTTGTTGCCTACATATCTGGTCATGTTGTTGCTCTAGCCCCAACTTCAGTCTACCAGGACCCCACACCTGATTATGAAATGTGTCACTTGTTTTTCTAAGACAATCTTGTGCAGTCAACTTGTTCCTAGCGGTCCTCTTCCTTTCTCGATCACATATTCTACTTTGCAATCGACTTACCTTTTCCATGTTGATATAGCTCCATGTAGTCAGCTAAGTGTTGAAACTGATCATTCTTTCCTTGTCATTGTACTATACCTCAGGCACTTCTTTTATCAACATCATTAGTTTCTCAATGGTGGCGATCTCGAGGAGGGACACGTAGCTATGACCATTTAATTCTTTCGGTTTTGAATTAAATTTAGTGGTAGGGTTTTGGTATATGACTTTATTGTGGTTTATTGCATGTTGTCTGCTCTCTGTACTGGCCTCAGGCTTGCAACCATGGGTTATCACTTTCGTCAAGGGTATTTGCAATTCATTTCTTCTTTGCTATGGTTTGGCTCTGTGGGTGCTCGGTGCTTTCACCTGGTTCTTCCGATGGTTGGTAAGTATCATGCCTTTCTCGTCTCGTATGGTGGTTTGTTGTGCTTCACTGGTTCTCTGTGGTTTGTTGGTGTTGTGGCTTTGCTCGCTCTCTGTGGTGATTAACTGCTCTGGGTTTTGGAGGGTTTCAGGTCATTTTCCACCCGCAAGTCTATTTGTCTCTGTCATTTGGCTCAAGTTTTGTTTCTGCTCTGTTTGTGGTGATTTGTATGTTTGATGTTGGGTCTGGTGATGATTCAGTTCTGCAAACACAGGTCCCTGCCTAGCTGTTGCACGGGACGGCTCGGCGAACTCGCTCTCAGTTAATATTCTCGTTTCAATTTTAATTTCACCCTTCGTCTTTGAGGTTCTAACGCTCTGGCTCCTTGGTGAGCAGGTAGAACGAATTCATGGCACCTCTGTTGGTAGAAACCCTCTGTTGTGGGTCTCGGCTCTCGTCCTCTGTCGCAGAATCGATCCACCTCCAGGTAAAACCCTCACTCCTCTTTCGGTTTTCTATTCATTGTTGTTTTGGTATTGTGGCCCTAACTAATTGCTGCCTTGCTCCTTGGGACTGTTTGCGAGCTTAGGGAAAACCCGGGTAGGATCTTTCCATGGCTGTAGAGGTTTCTTGCTTTCTTTGTTGCTTGTCCTGTCTGTAATTTCTCTGTCGCTTGCTCTGTCTGTAATCGGTTATACCCTTGGGGTTTTGGTTCCTTCATGTATGTATGTGGTTTCTGAGGTGTTCATGCCCTCGCTGTTTGATTAGGGTCTAGCTTGTGGTTTTGAAAAGTGTGCAACAAGAAATTCTTATTGAGAGTGCAACAAGATGATGGAGCTTAGTGGAAAGGAGTCGCCTTCACTAAGTGGTCCTGCAGGCAAGTTTTGGCGCAAAGTCTATTTTTAGACATATGGATCATGGTCTATGAGTTGCAGGATGCTGTTTATGGATGATTGGTCATGTTGGGAAAAATAGATGGAATTTTATTTTTTGGATCACAGCGGTGTGATCAGAGTCTATTTTTAGACTGTCAGGTAAAAATAGAAATAGTCAAATATTATTAGCCCTTAGTAATATT
>APFE031296592.1:0-17560 GCA_000404065.3 Pinus taeda | reverse complement strand
GATTGGTCATGTTGGGAAAAATAGATGGACTTCTATTTTTTGGATCACAGCAGTGTGATCAGAGTCTATTTTTAGACTGTAAGGTAAAAATAGAAACAGTCAAATATTATTAGCCCTTAGTAATATTTGGACTCTAAACTTTATCTTATTCTCTTGGAGCACTTCAGTTGGAGCTACAGATGTGGAACATGCAACTGCCTGAAGGAATCACGTGGTTACCTATGGGTTGACTAAGCTATTGCATGAAGGACTTCAGTTAGAACTCAAGTGGTTGAGTTCTGTGGAGTTAGATGAGCAGTTAATAGAGTTGTGTTCAGTTTGACTTAGTTGAACTAGTTGTATTTAGTCTAACTGACCAATAGACTAAGTGATGAGTTGTGTGAATTAGTTATTAATTAATTCACTAATTATTAACTCATAAAGCAACTGAAGAATACATCAGTTAACTCAGTGCATGGACAGTTCAGTGGAGATAGGTGTTAGAGGTAACTGAAAGGGCAAGACAGCTGAGTTGTGACTATCAGTTGTGCATGAGATTTGCACATGCAATGGATTGAGTAATGCCAATGAGGCCAAGGGAAATTGTAGCTTGTGCTCCCATGATTTTGCCAAGTAAAGACAAGTTTTCTTGAGCCATTATCATTCATTCTCTTGCAGGATTGCGCAGTGGAGGCAGACAAGCAGCGGGGGAGATTTGGAGATCAGATCTGAGCTGTATTGTGTGTAACAGGTGGAGATAGTACTGAGTACTTGTGAGGAGTGTTGTACTATGTATTGTTACATGTTCTCAATCAATATAATATACAGATAGTTGGGGGTTTTCAGCTTTATGCTTTCCCCGGGTACATACTGTGTTGATATGTGTGATTGATGCTTCAATGTGCGCATGCGAATGTTTCTTAATATTTCTAAATTGATGATCAACGTAGAGGAGGTTATGTATTATGCATGATTCAGCAAATAGTGTATAATCAGGATAATCTCTGTGAATAAGTGTCATATTATTCAAAATTTCTACATTTATGAGACTTGTACATTCTTCTCTCTATAAACTTCAAACCAACGCTTCTTTAAAAACAAACTTAGTGGGAATGGAGTTTATAAACAACTTAACTAGGGCTCTAATACCACTGTACAATCCTAAATAAACTCCACAATGAAAGAGCATCATATTAATGATAAAATCACTTATTTATACATGTGCAATCTAGGTACGAGATTGTTGTGTCTCGGTAACTTATTAACTGTAAAAAATGGAATGTGAAACTAATTACATATTGTACAATAACAATCCTGAAGGATTAGTTAACAATTTTCAAATATTTGGAAATCTAAACTCACACATTTAGTTCATCTATAATAAACTTCCTTATAAGGATAGAATGAGACAATTTACAAAAGATCTCATTTTAATGAATGGAAGTGTATGTGTTTGATACATCAAACAAAAAATAGAATAAAATTGAATCTAATTTGTGAATGCTTTGTTGTTTTATCCCAAAGATTATTTCTATAAACAACATGCTCTTTCAAAGAGTGGAAGTAATAATGTTTGTAACTTGGTGAATGTGTAGAGCAGAATCTAAGGAAATAACTCTCAAATGAGCTTCGTTTCAACAAGAAATGAAGCTACAAGTTGGGCTCTCAAAATAAATAACATATGCATATAATGGATATAAGTTAATGATATGTTGGCATCAAAAGGATGCAAGAGCTCGATATTGTTTAACGATGGGAGCACGGTTAGGGTTTCCTCCTCACTGCCTACAGCATCACAATTCTCACATGCCATTCTCGCAACCACATTGTCATTCTCATTGTCACTATCAGCTTTAGCTCTTAGGATTTTCTGTCAACGGAACACCCTTTGCTGTCATCGGGATTTCCTGCAGGATGTCAGACATGGAAGCAGATGAGGTGGATTATTCTTCTGACCCTAACCCCTATGAGCCTATTTGTATGTGCCCTAATGCTCTGCCGAAGGCTACGACCATTGTGGTTCAATTTCTACCATTTTCATAGTTTTTCGTTATTCCACCCTTTCGTTCTGACCTCAGTCCTTCCTCATCTTGTCTGTCATTTTTTGCCCTCTCTATCGACTCCCCAGGACTTGACTGCCCACCCTATCACCGACTACCCTCCACCTACTTGCCTCTTTCACGCCGCCCTCCCCCCTTTTGACCCATCGCCTTCGGGTGCTTCGTCTCACCAGATACCATTTGATTTCCCCTCCTCTATAGGGTTTGATGGTCCGGCAGGCCCTTCCCATCCATCATCCAACCCTTACACTCCCTCTGCTTTTGACCTGGTTCCCACCACCTCCCCTTAAGGCTGCTTCGATACATCAGTGATCAAAGCCCGGAATAACTCCTCGCAGCCTCAACAGGATCATCAGGGCTCACAAGACCCCTTACAAGATCACCCAACCACGTCATATAATGGAAAGAAAAAGTTGAAGTTTTTTTAGGCTACTGGAAAGCATCTATCTCTAAAATTTGGTGAAGGGGTTCAAATGGGGAAATTTGTTGACACGGCAATCAGAGTTTTAGTGGGTGGAGTCATAGGTCAAGCATATTTTGTTGAGCACCTTTGCCTCTGGGTCAAGGAAATATGGGGGAACATTTTCAAGGAATTCTCAGATGTTCATACGCTAGCATGGGGATGGTTTGTGCTCTACTTCCAAAGGGAGGAGTACACCTCTTGGGCACTCTCCAGGTATTGGCATATCGAGATGGATCTGGTACTGCTTAAGCATTGGATACCATTATTTGATCCAAAACTGGAACAAATTGGTGCTGGACCACTATGGGTCAGGTTGTTGGGGTTAATCTTCCATTTTTGGTCTGAAGACATTTTCATTCGCAACGGCAATGCGCGTGGCTCCTATTTGGATTATGACAAGACATATATTAGCTCTACAATCGGTCTATGACACATATTCTGGTATACCTGGACACCAGAGAAGGGTTGGAAGAGAAAATTACTCTACAATGAAAGAACTTCACCTACATTCGAGTCTTGGATTATGAAGGAGTGTCATTTAGATGTCGTAGGTTTCATAAGGTTGGGAATCTTTGCAAGGAATTTCCTATGATTTACTCAGCTGCCACTCCTACCAAGGAATCATAGGATTTTGCTCCTACTACACCCACTTCAGTTGCTAGACAGACTCCTCGGTCAAATGTACCTCTAGCGATGATGGGCGGATCGATTCAAGTGCCATATTTGGCCTCCCCCATCCTCCCTTCCCGCCTATGATGATATCTAGGGCTACAACTATGGCCACTCACTCATTGGAACGTGGACTTAGGCAAGGTTTCCCCCTCTCCCTACTCCTCTTTCTGCTAGTCATGGAGGGACTTAGCAGATTAATTGCCTTGGCCAAACGATAGGGGAGATTACAGGGACTCAATATATCAGACCAATGTATTCTCACTTGTCTCCTCTTCGTCGATGATGTGCTTATCTTTCTCAATGGAGGCATTCGGGGCACCACTGCATTCTATGACATCTTACTTCTCTTCTCTTCGGCCATAGGTATGGAACCAAATCGACTTAAATCCACTATCACCCTTTCAACCTACACCCCACAGGAAGCTCGAGTTGCACAACAGAAATTTCCTTTCCAAAGCCATCAACTAGATGATGGACTCAAATATCTTGCATTCTTGATCAAACCACACTGCTACAAGATTGCTAACTAGATATGGCTTGTGGTCAAGATTGAAAAATGATTACTCAATTGGAATCACGTATTCCTCTCCAGAGCAGGTCGATTAGTGCTTATTAAAACATTCTTGGAGGTTACACCTACGTATTGGACATCTCTAGAATGGATTCCTAAAGGAATTTTATCCCAAATACAAAAACTATGCTACAGATTCCTTTGGAATGGTTATAAGGAAGGAAAAACTTTTGCCTGGGTGGGCTGGAAACACATTGCTATTCCAAAGAAATGGAGTGGTTGGGGATTGAAAGACCTATCCTCCTTTGCTCATGCACTAGCTGCAAATATGGGATGGCTTATCCTTACCTCCCATAGCCTTTGGACAGAAGTGATCTACTACAAATACATATGGCCACATCAGATTATGGATTGGATTCACTTGCCTACCTGGTAGAGAATTAGGACATCCATGGTTTGGCGAGCTATTCTACATACCATACCCACCATCAAAAATGGACTCACTTGGAGAATTAATGATGGTTTATCGGTGTGAATTGGCATTGACCCCTGTATAGGTTGTGGCAACATGTTTCGACTTCCTCATGATCTCATTCAATTTCTCAAGAACAGATATATTATTATGATTTCTCATATTGTTGACCTCGAGAATAGCACAGTTTTTACATAGGCATGGGATATAGTGGAGTACCTGGGTATTCCTGTTCAATGGCAGCAAGATTGGGAGGGTTATATTACTGCACTGACAGAATCTCATCTCAAAATAAAGGAAGGCATCGATGAACTCATCTAGGCCCCTGCTGAATATGGCACTTCTTCCCCCAAGGCCAATTATCCCATCATTCATGTTGCCCACAGGTCACCTAAGATATTTGATTGGTGGCGTGGGCTATGGAAATTAAAATATCCTCCGCGTACTAAACTATTCATGTGGAATATTTTATGGAACAAGACACCAGCAGGGGTCAATTTAATGAAAAGATCCTTTTCTCGTCCCTCTTGGTGCATGATCTGTCATCAAGCAGAGGAAACAAATGATCACCTTTTTTTGTTATGCCCAGCTGTGCTTCACAGTTATACTATCCATAACCTACAGATGGCACGGACTCACTATTTTAGAAGCCTGTGATTTATGGAGAGCTAAGACCTCGAACCAAAAAGTCTACTTCCTTCTGCTACTTATCTATTGGACTATTTGGCTCACTAGAAATGGGATCATTTTCAGAGATAGGATTTCTCGATGGTCATCTTCCAATGCCAAAATTGTAGTTGCATATCATGAAATCCAAAAAGAGAATCACACCCATGTTTGTCGCGTCGTGACACCTGAACTCATCGATCGCGATATACCCTAGGCATTTTTTTATGGTGCAGCACAAGCACAGCGATGTGGGGGGGGGTTATAATATTGCATAAAACTGAAAATCATCTCTACAGGATTCAAATGGGTTTAGGGATGGGGACAAACAATTTTTTAGAATTGATCTCTCTTATACATCTCCTCCATTTTTCTCTCACACATGCATGCAATCACATTCAGATATTTCGAGATTCTAAAATCATCATCAATTGGTTCAATAACATATATGCATGTCATATGCACTCTCTTAGGAACATATTGGATGAAATCATGATCTTAAAAGCCCAATTTAATTATATCTTGTCAATGTATTTACAGGGAGCGTAATACGATTGCTGACCAACTTTCCAAGGAGGCCACGGCAAATCCCAGAGGACTGTGGATAATTCAGGAGCAGCAAGGAGAAGAACATTACCAGTACTATCATTGTACCTATATAGATTGCGCCTATCAGCGGGCCACTAGGCCCTAAGTTTTGTAGTATATAGCAGTGTCAGATTTTGTTTTATACATTGTATATATCATTTTTATGAATTTTTTTAGTATACCTTGCGTGGTAAATTATGTTATTGACTCATATTTTTTATGGCCATGGCCAAACATAATACATATGCCATACAACCATCTACTACATGTAATTTTTCTATATTAATAGAAAGTTACAATTTTTCCTCAGGGAAAAAAATGGATATAATATAATAGTATGTTAAAATCGACCATATTTTTAAATAGCAAAATATATATGAAAAAAAAAAATATATATATTATATATATATATATATATATATATTAGTTATGTGATTGTAAGAGTATTATATTACTCATAATATTTTTAAAAGCACATAGGATATCTACAAAGAAGGTCTTCGTTCTATAGTAATAGAGAAGGTTCAACACTGGCTAAAGATGAAAACAGGGCATATACAAATCGATATGTGACCTTACCACTTACTATAGCTAGCTCAATCAGAAAAGACCAACTCCAACACCTCTTTAAGCTAAACATAAGGAGTAAATATAAAGAAAAAATTGGGTCCCAACAACAGGGCATGATAAGGTACCCAAGAATAAACTTTCATAAGTGGAAAAAAGGTGAAAAACCCATAGGTAAAAACTCCTCTCCAAAAGAGATAAAGATGGAATTGCTTAGATAAGCATGGAATTGAAACTGTAGATCCCAAAACGATCCACTGAAATCCAAGAACAAATACTCGTTCCAATCAAGAAGTACAAAAAGTTGAAGTACCAAAACTATGAAGATGACAGTCTTGAAACTTGAATGAGGTTGGTTGATCTTTTAAGTAGAAATGTTACAAAGGCACAAGGCTGGCCAACGCTGTCAACTTCCCCAAAAATGCTTAGATAAAATAGGTGTTGGTAAATATCTAGTACAAAGGTTTCAAATAAAACCAACACCATCAACCAAAAAGAAAAGAATGAGGCCTGTAAATATGGCAAACTCAACTCAAACATGATATAACAACACTCATGAAGTTGTTTGAATGTCGTCCCCATCACACTAATCAAACACACGAAATGACAATAGTCAACAAAGAAATGACAACATTATCTATCATCATCTAACTCCCTCCTTGAAACACAACTATGGGAGGATTGGGAATCCATAATCTTTGTTATCAACAAATCTCCCCCCTTTGAAACACAACTAAGGGAGAAGCGAAAATAAACAACTAAAAAGAGGAACTCGGTACAACTACACGATCGATGAGACACAACTATATGAATTCCACAAACGTCCATTTAAATGATTCCATGATTATCCATTGATCCAACCACAATTGATTTGTACAATCGATGAGACACAACAATATGAATTCCACAAACATATAAAAACATATAATATCATGATCAATGTTTTTATGGTTAATTCATCTTTAAAAGAGAAAGTGTTCCTTGGAAAATACTTTAAAGTCTAGACTTTTCTAGAGTTTTATTTTTCCCTTTTGAGAATAATTGACAATAAGGATGAAAAATCCTAAGATGAAAAGATGGATATACCCCATGGTAAGTGTTATATAAAAGTAACTTTCATATCGGCTTGCTTCCTATTTTCCATTGCAAATAGAAATATCAGAAGTATTCCTATCAAAAGGAGATCAATAAATAAAATATAGGAAGTTGAAAGCACCAAATGTGTAGAAAGCGTATGCACACCCATCGAGGCTATAGATGCTCACTAGCAAAGGATCAATGCACACATGATATCAATTTAACTTCATCAAGTCTATGGTTTTTCACTAGCAGTAAAGCAATGTCGAGTAATAGAAAGACAAGTTGAACATTATACATAAATGGATGGTAAGCTATGCTTAGTAATTAAAATTAAAATCTATTTTATTATTTACATAAAGTATAAATATACCCTTTTTATCCCTTTGGACAAGGTGAAACAGACCACTATGAGAATAAGATTCATTTTTTCTCATTTTTATAAATAACCATAGAATGTTTAAACATGAATTTTCAATAATATATAAGCTTTCCATTATATGCAATCTTATTTATTATTTTTTTAAATTTCCATAAACAAAGGTAATTGGTTCATCCCATTTATCGCTAATTGTGGTATAAAACAACAACCCCTTATTCTGTACTTCGTCTATAATAAAATAGGTACACTTTATTTTGCCTAAGATTTGAATTTTTATTATCCAAATATATTGTATTAATATTTAAGCCCTCGTCCTCATTGTATATAGTCCACCCCCTTTTAAAAATCCCTTTAAATATTTTAGAAATTAAAGAAGTTTTAAAAAATCTCAAAAATATGTTGAGTATCTATGGCGTGATCAATTGTTGGTCTTCTTTTTCTTGTCTCAAGACATAAAATTCTCGGTTGTATTATTGTAGCGTTAATATCTGCTGAACTCTCGAGCCAAAGGCAAAGACTTTTCTAACAGTTAAAATTTGAAATTTACGTTGAAGCTTTTCCCGTCTCGTGGCATATATCTTAATGCATTCACAAATACCCATTTTAAAACACCGAGATAGAGGTGGCTTCACGGCACTTGATGTGTACAATTCCCGTCGAGTTTTCCCTTCTCTGAACATATACTAGCAATTGTCCCAAAAGTACAAAGAGAGGCCGATAGGATTATTAAATTGGAATTGTTGAGTACCTGCTGGCAAAGGCTTGTGATCCTTACCCATATGCCGACACTTTTTGGTCAAAATGTATTGAAATATATAGAGGGGAACAATTATGTTCAACTCTACTGTAACTAATGTTTGGCTAAATTTTGGATGTGGTTCCCAATTGGCAATGTAATGGCACAAATGACTTTTGTAGCAAGTTGGGTATATTCATGAGGGATGACAAAGTTCAGCGCACCGATGGAAACTTTAATAATACAAAGCTTATTGTGCAGGATATAAGATGTATAGATCCATCTCATTCTAGTTCTGCTCAATTAGGTATTACAAATGTTAGTGTTGTTTTTCGAATTGTTCCTCCTTCTTAGAGACAGTGGCTATAGAATGATCAAGCCTTAATGGTCTAAGATTGCCCGCTGACGGAAAATGGAACTCATCTACTGGTCATCTTTGCATGATCGGATGCCTCGGATCCATCAAGATTGAGGCCAAATTTTTTGATTGTAAGAACTGTATTCCACAGCCTCTAACCCACAAGTTGACAATTGAGTCAACAGTCCCAACGAATGGGGCAAATATTTCAATTCTGGGCAATCACAAACCCACAACTTCTTCAAGCTGCTCAGGTGACCTAAAGAACAGGGCACCTAGAGAACAGGGTAGCATTTCCAACAAAGCATTTCCCAAAGACAATTCTTCCAAACTGCTTAGGTTTCCAATATCCCCAGGCAATTCTTTTAAATTTGTCTCTCACGGGATTAATATTTCCAAGGACAGTTGATGTGCAACTTGGCGAGGCAACACATCCACGCTCTTGCAGTCCGAAAGGTTTAGATATTCAAGCGTCCTGATATTTGCAAATGTTTCCTCCAACAAGGTCAAATCGGAGCAATATTACAAATTCAAAGAAATTCTCGAAGGAATTTGGAAGCCCGTGCAAACTCCAGCAGTGAGAGAGATTGAGGTGCTGGAGATTTGTTAAGAACCCAAAAGAATCAAGCAACGAATTCATATTTGGGCATCTTAGGTGCAAGTATTGCAGTGACAAATGACAAAATTCCTCTGGTAAAGTTTTGAGATGAATCAAATCTAACATACAAGTCACCACAACCTTTTCAATGTGATTCATCCATCCAATGGACTTTTGGAACATTGAAAGATGAGTATAAACATGTAGCTCCCGCAACTCCAGAGGCGCCTGCCACGTAATATTCATCTTTCGACAGTAAGAAAAATATAGAGATGATAGCCTTTATCTACAAAACCATTCAAATGCATTCGAGAGCCTGTGCTAGTATAGCAATTGCAGCAACAATCTACCATAAATTAGGGTGGCAAAGTAAAAAAAGAGAATAAATACAAAATTGTCTTTAGCCCTAACCTAAGATTCTGCTTGCCATAGTTTTCTCAATTTGGTTCATACCACTTCTAAAACCCTTATATTCTTTTAAACTCTTATATTCTTGACCACAATAACCAAAAGCAATTGAATAATTTTATTAACAGAGAGTGCGAAAGCAATGGTCACCAGAATTCACACCATAATCCGAATCAAAAGAAGAACATCACTCGAAAATTGAAAACCAGACAGAGAATCTCTCAATTTTTTTTAATTTTCCCTGCCTTGTAGCGGCGGTGGACAAACACCAAACTAATACTAATAAAGAATATGTATTTGGGGGTTTTCAGGTAGGGCCTATTGTGCTACCCTGAGAATTGAACCCATGACTGGGGTTAAGATCCCAGGGCAGTATTTAGATGAGAACGTTGTATGAAGGAACCAACCTGTTGTTGTATGCCACACGATCCATACCAGAGACCTCTAGCATGACCTCCATTGATTTTTCTTCATCCCCATCACAATTCTTGCGTTTTTTACAAGAATCAGAGTAGTAACAACAGATGTAATCGCTATTGTTTACATAAAGATGGGGAACCCATTTCTGGATTTGCTAACAAATATTAACTGAATCCGCCTCTGCCCCATCCTCTGATTGTTTATCAAGGCCTTCTAATTCCTTATTCCCTTTTTTCTTAGAAGGAATAATAGCTCTCGTCACGCCCTTCACTGCATTCCATAGCAGTCCAAACTTGTCACCAAAACTTCTAAGGCCCATGGGCAATGAAACAGAAGGGGGATTGAACAGATGAGATTCGACAAATATGCCATCAAATGTTAAGGCCTTCCCCACCTACAAAGCTAGGCCAGCCCCCAATGAATGCCCAGCCATGCACACTTCACTGCTCCCATATTTCTTCACTATTGTCCTGACTGCCTCCAGTGTCCTGTGAAACATAAAGGAGCCACTGAGGTCCTCCATTGTTAAAATTCTCAGATCATCTTGTATGTCCCTTTTGATTGTAGCAGCCCTCAACAAGGTCCCTCTAAGAGCTATTATTGCCTTTGGGAGCCTTACTAGGTCTCACTACCAGAAGATCAGAGAATGCAGCATACCTGCCCCATTCAAGCCTTGCTCCAAAGATGGATTCATCCCTCTCCTCCAGGGCTTCCACCATTTGGGTGCCAACGGTGCATCTCCGTCTCGCTTTTCCTGCTTGTCCAGTTCCAGCAAATATGCAACCTGTTTAAAGCACGCCATCATTGTCCGCTTGTAATTTTCATCCTTCCTGTACAAAAACATAGGAGTTTTATATTGATAGAATTGATGCAAGGAAACTGTCGTAGAGATTACCTGGCATCCTAGCTTGAGCAAAGTAAGTGACAAAAGAAAAGGCGAAGGCACGAGTTGCTGAGCAGAGCTCATCCGAGCATGCAGAAGGCAAATGAGGCGAGAATGCAGTGAGGGGTAATAGAAATGCCTACCATTTCGCTGAAGGACTAAAAACCATAACTCAAAAACTTACATGGACTATAAAGAAGAATTGTCCTACTAAATTGGTAACAAAAACTATTGAAGCTAGTGGGTAGATGTTGGTAATACAATCGATTTGAGGATAACTTGATGCCATAAAAATAAATGAGAGCAAGATTGCTCCAGTAGGAATAGTTGGTGTTTAAGGATGTTGGTTAAATATGTGTGGTCACTGTCAAACCGATAAACATGACATACAAAAGCATCTATCTTCTTATTGTTCATCATATTTTCTCATCCATGAGCTCCTCCATTTATACTTGAGGATGCACTAAATCTCTATGAACTTCGGTTCTTGTACTTAAGATGATTACCCACAATTATATTAATGGTGTATGATGTTTCTCAAAATTAGTTCAAATAATAGTTGGAGGATTATCTCCTTAAGTAACCCCTACTTCTTGATCAATACCATTTTGGTTGGTTAGTTGGAGGATTATCTCCTTAAGCCAAAAGTTTTTTAATTGACCACATGTAGTTTTTCTATATTGAATTGTAAATAGTGTTTTTCCATTCAATTGTAAATGATGGAGAGTTCTATAACTTTCTGGGCAACTCCTCCACCTTGTTAGACTATGCGTTAGCAATACAAACTTATAGAAATTTTGGTTATATTTAGAGAAAATCCAGCAAGGATTTTTGTAAATCTAGAAATTTTTGATGGTGTTGAATCCATTTTCACCATCAAAAACAAGATTCAAACACTGTCCCTACAAGATTTTTTAAATTTTTTTACCCGGATTCTGGCCACTTTTGGTCATTCCGACAATCTCTGCCTCGTTAGACGACTCCTATTGCTAATACATGGCTTCTTGTAAAACATTAAAAGTTCAAATTCAAAGGTTAGAAAATATGCATCTAGGAATCAAATCACTATGCAGAGACATTGCATTCATATTTAATTATAGGTTCTTAAGAATCGAGATAGTCAAGTAAAATTCAATTAACCACATGTAGTTTTTCTATATTGAATTGTAAATAGTGTTTTTCCATTCAATTGTAAACGATGGAGAGTTCATTGTCTAGAGAGATCTTAATATATCCATTGAACATGTCTTTTTAAAGGTTCATTTTACAAATAATTAATTAAAAGAAATATTAAAAGATTTTATAGCAAGATTTTGGATTTTTTGTGTTGAATTAACTTTTTTACTTTGATTTAACAAATAGTAGTGGCTTAAGTAAAGATTAAAGATCTTTTTTTTTTTCCAATTTGGAATTTTAATGTGGTAAAAAAAATTGTTGAAATTGTATCATAGTTTTTTTTTTTTTAATGGTTATTTTCTTTTTAGTTTTTTTATCTATATGGATATTTTCATTTTTGTTTGGGGCGAACATTATTTTTTTCTATTTTCATTATTATTATTATTATTTATTGGAGACACAAACATAAATATTATTTAGATTTCTATTCTTTTATTTTTACATCTTTACACATGGGGGTCATATTGGGCTGTAAAATGTGCCTCTAGGCTCAACAATCTATTATATGGATCCTAAAGTGGCACCAGAACTTAAGGATTTTTAGGAGGGTTTCGTATAGCCTTAATTTTATAATATTTTGTAAATTAATTTGAAAAAAAAAATCAATTCTTCAACTCATTATTAAAAATATTTCATAAATATTTTGTAATGATTTACTTTTCAATTATGATGATTTATTTTAACTTGTAAGTAGGATAGCCTTTATCATAATATTAGACCTTATCAATACCATATTCTACACAAATTTTGTTTTAATTTAATTTTATAATCTTTTATATATTAATTTGAAGAATAAAAATAATTAATTTCAATCTTTCAACTTGAAATTATTAAAAATATCTCATGAATATTTTGTAATGATTAAATTATTAGTAATTAAATTAAAATTCTAAAAATCTCATCTTAAAATAAACACACTTTTCAATAGAATTACACTAAAACCATTATATTTACCATTTATATTCATAATTTCTAACAACATAATTACATAATAACCGTGTTATTGATAACTGATATTCATAATCTCTAACAACAATAAGACTTTTGTTACCTAAATGGTTATATAAAATTTAATATTAGAAAAATATAAATATGTTACTCTGAAAAGGGAATTGTACTTTACAATAAAATTAAATATATGATTCAAATTTAAAATCAAAATGTTAGAGTTGAAACTTCTTTACTCAAACAGCCAGACAAACACTTTCCTGTCCTGGATTTTATAAGAAAATAATAGTAAAATTAATTACTTGAGTCATTAATAGATATCTATATATAATTTTGCAAACCAGAAAAATAAGTAAATGTGTCTTTGATACCAGTATGTAACCAACTTGGATCTTGAATACACAACAAATAAGAGCAATAACAAAACTACCCACGTCCACCCGAACAAATTACATGTTTACTCAACTCTTAGGTTGAAATGGAGCAGGAAAAACCTTAATAATGTTTCCAGAAAGGAATGTGCTTCCTAAAACACAATCGTAAGGGAATTATGATGACTTCTATTATATAAAATGAGTATGTAGCGATTGTTGATGAATATGCTTATTTTCCATATAATGCCAAAGCAGTTTGCAGTTGAAGAAACATATGATGGGTTCAAATTAAGATTAATTTCCTCTCCGATAAATTGTACAACTTTCAACAAACAATCTAGACAATAAACAGAATGTCTCTCATAGGCGGGAATGCTGTAGAGGGTTCTCCTTTAAATGAGCAATTTTATTTCTTCTTGGTGATTAACTAAAGGGTGATAATCAAAGACCAAATATTTTCTAAATACAATATAAAGATGCATACTCCAATGTAGAATCATAAAAATGAAATCTAAAAACATATATATAAACCATAAGATAAAGCAGTCTTGAAAATAATTCTTACTCTTTTAGGTTGTTGCAGTACTTCTTACTCTTTTTAGACGTACCAATAGAGAATTCTTGAATTGGTGTATGCTTCTCCCACAAGAGGTTAGGTCACACCTGCGTGATTTATCAAAATCATAAAATTTACTTGACATAACGATCCTATTTCATTAGCGACATGAAGAATGGGAGCAATGATCGCATGAGATGAAGGCACGATTTCTGTGTGAAATACTTCTATCGAAAATGTGCCTCCTGGTACACTCGCTGGGTTTCCAAATAAACACCTAGAACTTGTATTTTCAAGACTTTAACTAGTGGAAGTCACATTAAGTGTGAACTATTTATTTTTTTAAAAACACTCTTTGCTGCCTTCAAAACCTTTGAAGGTCTTTTTTTATTGACATTGTGGAGGTCAATCCCTGCAACCAGGAACGAAGAATTGTAAGAAAGCTCAGCGAGCCAAAAAAGATAGGTAAATTGAAGCAGCAAGAGCATAAACCGACACAATTATTGCAGTAGAGCACTGTGAATAAGTACACTGTAAATACGATTAAGAGAAGTTCGTTCATGTGACCTTCGTTGCTGTGAATGAAGTATTTTGGCAGCTAATAAAGGAAACGTAAAGAAACAACCTAGAGCAACTTGTACCAAGCCACTGCTTCGACTGTACCAACTGCCTTTCCAACCACATCGACGATTTTGATGCCTCAGCGTAGTAATTATATGCAGATGTGGCTGAAATTACCACTCCAACTGATAATGGCGCCACTGAAATTGCCACTACATCCGAAGAATGTGCCACCATTCCGGCAATGTGGCTGAAATTACCACTCCAACTGAAATTGCCACTACATTCGAAGAATGTGCCACCATTGCAGCGAGTTACATAACTCATAGAACATACCGGCAAGTTGCAGGTGTTAAATTACAATTACACATATGAACAATTCTCTGTTGAATGTTGACGCCAAGTGTCAGCATGAAAAGAACGACCAAAGTCCCTTTCAAAAGAAAGCCTGTCGGCCTAAAAATCTTATCATTTTCTTAACTATGCCTTTTTGTTTTCGCCGAGATTTTTCACCGATATGATATACGCTGCAACATTAGAAGGTCACAACACAAAGATACAAATGTGGGCTTACCCGATCACAACATTTAGCTTTAGTGCCACATCATCACACCCACTCAGCAAAGTTTGATTATCACGCCCTGTAGGATTAAATACTTGTCATTTCATTATATCTGCCTCTCATGCCAAGTCACCCTGCAAGAATATGATTTTTTTCAATAGTTAAACGACTATGAATTCTTAATTACAGTACTTTGCAAGTGGCTTATCAAACAGTAAACACAGGAATAACGGTTGAGTTACGTAAGTTTGCAAAGAAACTTTGGCCTGAATTCCTAGTTGACATTATCATTTACACCCTTGAAAACTTCCAACATGCAATAAAAGAACTAATTAATAATTTCTTATGTTTTATTTTTTTATTGTGGTGTGATTTTATTATACATAGGTGGTGAGAAATGGAAGATTTAGGAATGTTGAGCATCTATTAGTAACAAACACATCCAATGTACGCATATCCATCCCTATATTATCGATCTCTGTAGTGTATGCCTTCATAATTCATGCACCATCCATGGTTGATGTATAGTGTCTGCCTCTGCACAGAGGATATAAGTTTGAAGAGTTCAATAATGTTTTCCAAAGCAGGGGATTAATGAATTTGTTTGATTATTTCAAGATCGAACATCCAGAGGATGCTAGTCATTGAAACAAATTTTAGTGTTCAAAGATGTACATATCTCCTTTGTAATGCTTGTACACAATTGTAGGTTTCACACACACACAGTGGTATTGTGATGTCCATTCGTTGTTGTAGATTCCATACTCAAAGTTGCTAGCATGTAATCTGCAGATCAGTCGATCACATAATTGTCTATTTAATGTCCATAATCATAATTGGTGAAGATGATTTCATTTCATATTTCATGTGGCATTGTTTATTATCTAACTAGACCAATTCCTTTGTGAGAAATGTTTGAAAGACCTTAAGCCATGAAAATGCACTAGGTCTCAACATGAAGTACACTTTGTAGGATCTCATGAAAGAGAATCAATTCTCACCCAAATGTGTTATGCATGTGATAAATTCTCGTGAGCGCTTAAATTTACAAAACTATATAGCATTATAAATTAATTTTATAATTAATTTTATCTTTATAGCCTATCCTCTCTAACTAAAACATGACAAAAAATTTATCCTCAAATAAAAATCAAGTTAAAGTCAAAATAGTTTGACTAATAAAATTAAAGTCAAGCTATGAGGGTCAGCGCAATTGGTCGAATACCCATCGTATAAGCACCTCACTATGAGGGGGCACAGGGTCAATTCTCCTCGACACCCTTAGGATTAGGTTCCAAAATGAGTCGGCGAGACTTAGCCCTTCAAGAAGCTACATGTACTCGTTCCGTGAACATAATAGTCACTAATCTCGGAGTCCATAGACCACATTCAAAAAAAAATCAAAATAATTCGATTAAAAACATTTAAAATAATAAAAAAAATATAAATGAAATATTCATAATAAAAATAAATAAATAATGTTTAAAATTTGAATTATTTTTTTTTCAAATTATTATTAAACAAGGTTACTTTTAATTTTACAATTTTTATTTTTGATTTTTAAAAATTTATTGTCAATTTTTTTTAAAAGTTTTCTTTATGTTATCTTTAATGGTTTTTATTATTTATTATCATTCTTAAAGAACTTTTCGTTATAGATTTTATAACGTTGCTTGTATTGGATGAATATCTATTTTTAATAATTATATATTATCTTTGTGGTTGATTAGACGATTTGATTTGAAATGCATTTGAATTACTTTTTTATTCGCACTACTTTTCCAAGTATTAATAAACATTGCAATTAGTGCCAGATGCTGCCATATAGTGAGTTCAGATATGAAAAATTTTAATGATTGTTACATGATTTAAAAAAATTTAAATATGTTATACTAATTTAATAATTAAAATGATGGAATAATTTTGATATATGTTTTTTCTAATTATATTTATAATGCAATATGAAATTAGTCATTATTTAATAATAAATAATGAATCACTAAAATTTACATAATTAGTGTGCAGAATTAAATGCTTTTTGTTTTTTTCAAATGGAGCAAAAGCTTTCTCGTTGTTGTGTGACCCTAAAAAGGTAGAACTATTATTGATGGGATTCTAAAAAGGTAGAACTATTATTGATGGGACGAGGTATGGAAACGTTGTCGGTATGTTGAACTACTTATGAATGGTGGGTGGGGATTGTCTTTCTCCCATCACATAAGCAAGCCATGAAAGTAGTATAATTTTGGGTAAGATTATGTATGCTTGGGAGCGGTTCTAAGCACTATATCGAGTAAGATTATGTATGCTTGAGAAGGTTTATACCTAATTAGATTGAAATTTTCAAAGAGATCACAGAGATGTTGAAGAAGGACAAGGAAGTAAATTGGATTGTACAAGCTCGAGAATCATTCTCCAAAATCAAAAAGGCTTTTTCAGAGGCTATTATGAAACCAGCTCAAGAAAAGATAGAAAAGATAGATCAACGCCTTAGAATTCAGCCTCTTCGAGGGGGCAACCTCCTTTACATTACATAAATGAAC
>APFE031296590.1:234073-251355 GCA_000404065.3 Pinus taeda | reverse complement strand
ATTATGTTTGTTCTTTGGGCTTTGTTTCATTCTTCATTCGTTTTTCCTCTGCTGCATAACGCTACTGGTAACGCCGAGCTCAGAATTTCACCATACATGGCATCGTTTCCGGCAAATTTCCTTGGCTCCAGCGCGCAGGTAAACTTATAACTTCTCGCCAGACTGTAATGATGCTATTTCCTCCTCACTGATTGTTATATGGACTCATTTCAAATTGTTTTACAGGCGAAGGGTTCGGTGTACGATTCGCACGACCTGGCTTAGCCTGCTATTCAACTATGGCGATAAGCATTTGAAAACGGGTATACATTTAACCCGTAGAGTTGCTTACAGTCCTTTCAGTCCCTACATCTCTAAGGCGTCATTTTCTTGTTATCATTAGGCAGTCTCCCTCCTGCTGTTAAGGAGTATTCCAACCCATTTGGTGTTTATTATGCAGGCGGATGTCTTTGTGTTTGTGTGAATGGTTTGACTCTAAAGGCCGCTCGACTGTTGTCAGCAGTCCCCTGTTTCATATTGAAATGGGTTTGACTCTGTAACATGTATGAATATTACCGAGACTCGAACCCTGGTTCCGGGTTCCTGTTATCATAGTTTATTCTGCTCCTTATTAAATTATTGCAGTTTTTATGGGCGAAGAATATTTTCTGTAAGTGGAATCGGCCGTGGCCGTTTAACTAAAATTTTTGAACAGTAATAATATCTATGTTTTACTATTGCACAACTTATGCATCTCCTTATTTATAATTTTCGTATTGTTTCAACTTATCCATGGTATTGTTACTTCTCGCTTTAATGCTTTAAGCAATGCCTTCGACCTCCTATCCCCAGGCATTGCTCCCTACCATATATTCATTCATGAAGTTATTGGTCACCGGCCGCTGCGGGGTCATACCCTCTTGGCTTGTGGTGCCGAATATTGGACTCACTTTGTTTTTACGGGTCACCTCTTTGCAAGGCCTCTTATCCGATGCGAACAAGAAGTTCTGCCCTCAACACATTCTTGACATTGATGTCGATTTTCTTTTGTTAACACAGTTTTATTTCTAAATAACTAATTTTGCTGCATAAGGTTATTCCGACTGATAAGAGTCATTTTTCCCCAACCGGGTACTGTGGCTATGTATTTATTTTCTACAGGTATTGCGAATGCATTAGATGTTAACTATTTATATGAAAGGTATTTCGGTAAATTGCATTGATCACTCTTCTCGTGAACGTATATATAGATAATTCCACAAGGGTTTTTCGATAATTCGAATGAATCGTCTTTCTTGAAAATATGAATATAATATTGCCGAAGTTACACTAGTTCTTGGTTGATACACAGCGGATTCATAATGTAACTGTCTCTGTTTTACTGAGATTGGAAATTATTTGTTTTGCATCGTAAATACTTAAGCTATCCAGAACTAGTAAGAATATATTATCCATAATATTTGTACTGTAACGCATTTGCTTTTCAATCTTTTAAGCGAAATAAAAAGTCAAGTTTTGTTCTTTCTGACTGTTCCATACCTAAATAAAAATATACGCTTTAACGATAAGCTTTCTTTCCTCCCAACCTTAGGAAGTCCTCCACGACTTTCCACCCCCAAGCTCGTCTGCAAGAATCTTTTTCATCTGCAGCTCTCTGTTGTCAACAGAGCACCGCTATCTGGTCCCCACCAGACTTAGCGGTTATGGAGAGTTTTCCCCTCTTCCGAGAGCTATCTGGTCCTCACCAGACGTAGCTGTTGTTGCTTTCACAACAATCTTTCTTCTTTCTCCCCTCTTGCCATCTGATCTCTACCATACATAGCAATTTCTTTCATAGGGCTCAACTGTCCCCAGAGGTAGTTGGGGTTTTCCCTTTTTTCCTGGACAGATGTCAATTCTTATTCATACAGTTTAACTGTAAACATACATATATCTTTTCTTTTCAAAGAAAATATCCTTGTAAATCTCTTCTCATACAATTATATTCATGCTAGCTACTTCTCTTGCAACTTAAATAACTTACCAAGTAATCCAACTAACATGATTAGTCAATTCAACCATATGAGTTATTGACACTCAGTTTTACCATCAAATCATACTGTTTCAACTATTGTAATTTATTTGCAATTTATCTAGGTTTACCAGGGGCGTTACATCTCCCCCTCCTGAAAGTCAACTTCGTCCCGAAGTTGTTCACCCAGAAATAATTATGGATATACTTTTCTCATATTCTGTTCATCTTCCCAGGTGGCCTCATCTGGTCCGAAGTGCTGCCACTGCACTTTAACCTGGGTGATGGCTCGCTTCCGCAGCACGACTCTTCTCCGATCTAATATGCTCACTGGTTCGACCAAAAATTCTCCTTCCGATTCCACTTGAAACACACATTAATTAGATCAGTTTTATTCTTGTCATTTAATTAATTTCATGCTGCTCTTAGATTCATTCTTACCTGAATATCTTGCCAGCTAATTATGTGTTTAGGGTCATAGATGTATTTCTTTAATACTGACACATGAAACACATTATGGACTCTGATATGGCTGGGTAGGGCTAATTGGTAAGCCACTGGCCCGATCCTGGCCAAAACTTGGAAGGGACCACAAAAGCGAGGTGCTAGTTTGGCGCAGCCACTCCATTGCAATGTACTTTTCCTTGGCCGGATTCTTACATATACGTGTTCCCCCACCTGAAATTCTTTCAGATTTATTTTCCGATCCGCATAACCTTTTTGTCTGTCTTGAGCTACCTTCAAGTTAGCCCGTACTTTCTTAACCATCTGTTCCATTTCCGCTAGCATTTATGGTCCTAATACAAGATTATCTTCGGGCCCACTCCAACTGGATGGGGTACGACATTTCCGCTCATAGAGTACTTCAAATGGACTCATATGCAAAGATGCATGATAGCCATTGTTATAGGCAAATTCTACTAGGTGTAGGTACTCCTCCCAACGACTCGGTTGCTGCATTACGTAGGATCTCAGCATGTCCTCAACTACTTGATTTACCCTCTCTGTTTGGCCATCGATTTGCGGATGATAAGCGGTACTGAAACTCAGTTGGGTTCCCAACCCTTCAAATAAAGTCCTCCAAAAAGTCGATGTGAACTTAACATCACGATCAGATATTATGGTTTTGGGCAAACCATGGAGTCTAAAGATGTTTTGCATAAAAATGTTTGCTACTTGAGCTGCTCTGTAAGTAGATTGTACGGGGATGAAGTGGGCTGACTTGCTGAGTTTGTCCACTACGACCATGATAGAGTCGTTTCCCTTCTTGGACTTGGGTAATCCA
The DNA here is from genome assembly GCA_000404065.3 of Pinus taeda. Classification (NCBI taxonomy): domain Eukaryota; kingdom Viridiplantae; phylum Streptophyta; class Pinopsida; order Pinales; family Pinaceae; genus Pinus; species Pinus taeda. The sequence continues at coordinate 248,080 of APFE031296590.1, read as the reverse complement.
ATGATAAAATCCATGGTGATAACTTCCCATTTCCATTCTGGTATAGGTAGAGGTTGCAACAGCCCTGCAGGGTGCTGATGTTCTACCTTAACCTGTTGGCATTCTATACATCGAGCTAGGTAGTCGATTACTTGCTTCTTCATTCCAGGCCAGTAACACTCTTTCCGGAGAGCAGTAATGAACTTTTGGTACCCCGGGTGTCCTGCATAAGGACTCTTATGGTACTCGTCTAAAATCCTTTTCTTAACTTCCGCTTGATTGGGTATGTATATTCTTTTCTTGTAATACAAAATGCCCGGAGCTTTTAACTCATAACCTTGCTGTCTTAAATGACTGGTTACTTCCTGCACTTGCCGCTTCTTCTGCTGGTATTCCGGGTCTTGTTCAGCCACCTGTTTGATATTTTCATGAAAAGTAGACCACCCCTTGCTAATAGCAATTTCATATAAACAGTGCATTTTTCGGCTTAAAGCATCAGCTACTCGATTTTCCTTCCCCTTCAGGTGTTTAATTTCGAAATCAAATCCACTCAGGAAATCCACCCACCGAGCCTGTCTTGCGGTTAAGGTGGGCTGACTAAAGTAGCTGGTCAGGTTGTGATGGTCCGTCAGCAGCAAGAATTTCCTTCCCAAAAGGTAGTGATGCCACATATTTAGCGCATGCACAACCGCTGTTAATTCTAAGTCATACGCCGAATATTTTTGTTCATGTTCTTTCAACTTCCTAGATTCATATGCGACCACTTTTCCTTCCTGCATTAATACGCCTCCTACTCCCTCTTTACTTGCATTCGTACAGACCGTATAATCTTTTCCCGGGTCTGCGATGCTTAATACAGGGGCAGTGGTAAGCAAATGTTTAAGCTGCTCAAAACTTTGTTGGCATTCTGCAGTCCATTAAAAATTCTTCCTTTCTTTTGTAAGGAGGTGATGGGGTATGCGACCCGGGAGAATCCTTCCACAAATCGGCGATAGTATCCTGCCAACCCCATGAAGGATCTTATGTCTACCACATCCTTCGGTATTGGCCATTCCATTATGGTCCTGATCTTTTCGGGATCCACCGCAATGCCTTCCTTGGTTATGATGTGTCCCAAATACTGGATCTGTTCTTTGTAAAAATCACATTTGCTATACTTTGCGTACAGTTGATGTTCTCGAAGTGTTTTCAGCACCAACCTCAGATGTTCTTCATGTTCTTGGATTTTCCAGGAATATATTAGTATATCATCAATGAAGATTAACACAAACTTATCCAAATATTTATGAAAGACACTATTCATGAGACACATAAATGTCGCTGGTGCATTAGTCAATCCGAATGGCAACACCACGAACTCATAGTGCCCATAACGGGTGCAGAAAGTAGTTTTAGCTACATCCTCTTCCTTAATTTTGATTTGATGGTATCCGGATCTTAAATCAATCTTTGAGAACACCGTGGCTCCCTTCACTTGATCGAATAATTCATCGATCCGGGGCAGCGGGTACTTATTCTTGACTGTTAATTTATTCAATTGTCGATAATCGATGCACATACGGAACGTTTCGTCCTTTTTTCTGACGAACAGTACAAGAGCTCCCCATGGAGATACACTCGGACGAATGTATTTTTTGTTCAATAATTCTTGTAATTGCATCTTTAGTTCTGTCAGTTCGGGTACACTCATTCGGTATGGTGCTCGGGATACCGGGGCTGCACCGGGTACCAGTTCTATGGTGAAATCCAGATTTATTTTGGCGGTAATCCTGGTATTTCCTCAGGAAATACATCTGCGAACTCGCGTACTACTAGTATATTTCCCAAGGCACTCTCCTTATGCTCAGAACTAGCGAATCCCACTTGAACCGCATATATATGACACTTTTTCCTAATACACTTAGCTAGCTGCGAAGCAGTGATTGGCCGCACTTGTACAGGCTTAAGGATGCCTTGAATTTCTTGTTGATTCCCCAGTTCATCCTGATAAGATATTATTTTTGTTTTGCAGTTTATGACAGACCACCGCTTTTCCAACCAATCCATTCCGATTAGCACATCATATGATCCCAGAGGAAGTACGTTCAATTCGGTGGTCACTATTTGACCATCAATTTTTAATGGGAAACTGCTGACCTTGGCCAGCACTCGCCTTTTTTCTCCTGTGGCGAGCTGGACTAACCACGGTTGTTTAAATTTAGTAAGTTGCAATTTACAATTTTCCACAATCTTGGGGCTAACATAACTCAATGTAGCACCTGGGTCAACCAAAACAGAAACAGTTTTATCAAAAATCTTACCTTCAAATTCTATCATTGTTGGTTGATAATCATCTTGCCGGTCTTCCAGAGCTGCGTTTATTCTTGGCATCGACCGAGCCACGTCTCCTACAGTAGAGGCTTCATAAACCTGAGACACTTGATCGCTGTTCCTCCGATGAGGACAATTTTTAATATAGTGTGGTCCTCCACAACCCCAACATTGAACTGGCGGCCTGGTTGTCCCCTCGTTATCGACTTTACCCAGCGATTCACTATTTCTGGATTCATTAGGTGGCTTAAGTCGGAGCTGATTCCTGGATTGGTTTCTGCTGTTAGAACCCTTTACAGATCCTCTACTAAAACTGCTCCAAACTCCCTTGTTTCCCATAACCGTTCTGCTATTCCTTTTATCCATCCATCGCTTTCCCACACCTTCTCCTTTCTGCTTATTCTGCTGGAAGCATATTCGGGCTTTTTGTATTGCCTCATCCATGGATTTCGGATTGTCAAATTCAATCCTCTCCCGCATTGCTTGAGGAAGACTACTAATAAATTGTTGTACCTTGGCCTTCTCCTCCCGAATGTATGGTACATATCGGAGCAGAGAGGTGAATTTGGTGACGAACTCGTCCATGGTCTGCTGTCCAAGCCGCAGATCATGGAATTCTCTGGCCTTTTCATCGTAGAATCGTTCAGTCAGATACTTTTCTTTAAAATATCTCTGAAAAGTTTCCTAGGTGATGTCTTGCTCATTCACCCCCGTATCATATTTACTTCCTCCCACCATAATGTTGCCTTGGCTTGCAACTAAAAAATAGCTAACGTGCTTGAAGATGATGGTCATATTCATAAACCTGAAAGTATTTGTTCATATTAATCAACCAAGCCTCTGCAGCTTCTTCTGATTCTCCATCAAAGTGAGGTGGTTTGATTTTTTGAAACTCTCCCTGTAACTCCATTTGCTGTCTCTTGGAGGTTTGATGTTCAGAAGCATTATCAGATTTTTCTCCTCGAGCCTCGGCCCTTCCTTCTATTTCTTCCTGTTCAGTATAATATCCTTGTTCCTCCGGTAGCCGTGTTCGTTCCGAACTAGGATGGGATTGGTGTTGATTCTATTTATCTGACAAGCTTTTCAGGATCCTTTCCCGTTCCATGGTTAATCTGGCATTATCTTTGCGCAGTCGAGCCATTTCATCCTTCAATTCCTGTACGGTCTCCAATATGGTCAAATTGGTGTTGCGTGCCTCTTTCCCCAGTTGCACCCATAATTCTGGGTTTCTTTGAGGAGGGGTAACATGATCCACATTTCCATGAGATGCGCTGCTGGTTCTTCTCATGTTCTGAGATCACCTGGTTTAAGATTCAATACATTTCATGGATATATATATATATATATATATATATAATATATTATATATATATATAGATGATATATATAATTCATACACAGTTACTTGTTTGCTGGAATAGGAAAAAAAAATATGTATATCTTTATTACCATATTTATTGTATTAGCCCAAGGTCACAGTGTTGCGAACTTGGCTCTGATACCACTTGTAACAACCCTTACCAAAAAAAATAATTTAAATTCCATTTACCTCATCGCTTGTATGTTGTCGTTTCCACCTGTTCATAAATATTTACACAAGGTATAATTATGCACAGAATATAACACATCAAACTTTATTCGCAATTCATTATTACTGTAATTTTCCGGGTGATCACTATGCATTTTCGATACGGTATACGTTTATTCCAACACACATTTGATTTGTTTTGATATATTGTATTATTTGCACATTGATTATTGTACCACGCCAGGTATTGTTGACGTCGACATTTCCGTTATACGCTTGTATATTTGATTTCACCGGTCTTTTCTGAGGCCTGGGTACATATCTTAGTTACACCTGGCGCACAGGTGATTCACCTCGGCCAGGCTCCAGATCGGAGCAATAACTCCGTCACCATCCCAATGTATTAGCCTTTATTGCATGGCTTCGGCGCGCTGTAAATTGGCGGGCAGACCCCGATCATCCAATGGTGGAGATCGAGGGTCATGCTGTGGCCATCGATCATGCTCCAGGGGGTGTACCCCGATATAGAGGATATTATGTTTGTTCTTTGGGCTTTGTTTCATTCTTCATTCGTTTTTCCTCTGCTGCATATCGCTACTGGTAACGCCGAGCTCAGAATTTCACCATACATGGCATCATTTTCGGCAAATTTCCTTGGCTCCAGCGCGCAGGTAACCTTATAACCTCTCGCCAGACTGTAATGATGCTATTTCCTTCTCACTGATTGTTATATGGACTCATTTCAAATTGTTTTACAGGCGGAGGGTTCGGTGTAGGATTAGCACGACCTGGCTTAGCCTGCTATTCAACTATGGCGATAAGCATTTGAAAACGGGTATACATTTAACCCGTAGAGTTGCTTACAGTCCTTTTAGTCCCTGCATCTCTAAGGCATCATTTTCTTGTTATCATTAGGCAGTCTCCCTCTTGCTGTTAAGGAGTATTCCAACCCATTTGGTGTTTATTATGCAGGCGGATGTCTTTGTGTTTGTGTGAATGGTTTGCCTCTAAAGGTCGCTCGACTGTTGTCGGTAGTCCCGTGTTTCATATTGAAATGGGTTTGACTCTGTAACATGTATGAATATTATCGAGACTTGAACCCTGGTTCCGGGTTCCTGTTATCATAGTTTATTCTGCTCCTTATTAAATTATTGCAGTTTTTATGGGCGAAGAATATTTTCTGTAAGTGGAATCGGTCGTGGCCGTTTAACTGAAATTTTTGAATAGTAATAATATCTATGTTTTACTATTGCACAACTTATGTGTCTCCTTATTTATAATTTTGGTATTTTTTCAACTCATCCATGGTATTGTTACTTCTCGCTTTAATGGTTTAAGCAATGCCTTCGACCTCCTGTCCCCAGGCATTGCTCCCTACCATACATTCATTCATGAAGTTTTCGGTCACCGGCCGCTGCGGGGTCATACCCTCTTGGCTTGTGGTGCCGAATATTGGGCTCACTTTGTTCTTACGGGTCGCCTCTTTGCGAGGCCTCTTACCCGATGCGAATAAGAAGTTCTGCCCTCAACACATTATTGATGTTGATTTTCTTTTGTTAACACAGTTTTATTTTTGAATAACTAATTTTGCTGCATAAGGTTATTCCGACTGATAAGAGTCATTTTTCCCCAACCGGGTACTGTGGCTATGTATTTATTTTCTACAGGTTTTGCGAATGCATTAGATGTTAACTATTTATATGAAAGGTATTTCGGTAAATTGCATTGATCACTCTTCTTGTGAACGTATATATATATAGATAAAGCCACAAGGGTTTTTCGAATAATTCGAATGAATCGTCTTTCTTGAAAATATGAATATAATATTGCCGAAGTTACACTAGTTCTTGGTTGATACACAGCGGATTCATAATGTATCTGTCTCTGTTTTACTGAGATTGGAAATTATTTGTTTTGCATCGTAAATACTTAAGCTATCCAGAACCAGTAAGAATATATTATCCATAATATTCGTATTGTAACGCATTTGCTTTTCAATCTTTTAAGCGAAATAAAAAGTCAAGTTTTGTTCTTTCTGACTGTTCCATACCTGAATAAAAATATACGCTTTAACGATAAGCTTGCTTTCCTCCCAACCTTAGGAAGTCCTCCACGACTTTCCACCCCCAAGCTCGTCTACAGGAATCTTTTTCATCTGCAGCTCTCTGTTGTCAACAGAGCTCCGCTATCTGGTCACCACCAGACTTAGCGGTTCTGGAGAGTTCTCCCCTCTTCCGAGAGCTATCTGGTCCTCACCAGACGTAGCTGTTGTTGCTTTCACAACAATCTTTCTTCTTTCTCCCCTCTTGCCATTTGATCTCTACCAGACATAACAATTTCTTTCATAGGGCTCAACTGTCCCAGAGGTAGTTAGGGTTTTCCCTTTTTTCCTGGACAGATGTCAATTCTTATTCATACAATTTAACTGTAAACATACATATATCTTTTCTTTTCAAAGAAAATATCCTTGTAAATCTCTTCTCATACAATTATATTCATGCTAGCTACTTCTCTTGCAACTTAAATAACTTACCAAGTAATCCAACTAACATGATTAGTCAATTCAACCATATGAGTTATTGACACTCAGTTTTACCATCAAATCATATTGTTTCAACTATTGTAATTTATTTGCAATTTATCTAGGTTTACCAGGGGCGTTACACATAGGTTGTTGACAACTCATCCTAGCTTATAAACTAACCCGAAATTATCTCAGCACTATGCTATGTTTATTTATCAATCTATATTCTTCTCATGTATTCAATCAAATACCAGTCTTATCTCCAGAAGAGCGTTCCACCATACTACATCCACAATCTCAGACTTGATGCTCTCATAATATACCTAGTAAATTACTTTTTAAATGAAATTCTAATGGGATATGGATTGATCTTGGACTGTTACCCTATTGACTTGATCTAAGATTCAACCCAAATCTCCTACAAGGTTATTCCAAATACCACTATTACTATATTTCATCTTTCCTATAGTTTAGGTTCTTTGAGAAAATAAACAACAGTTGAATTTAGCAATTGCCTCATAGTACTGTACATTAGTTTCAATCATCAATACTTTCCCTTATATGTAAAATAAGCTTCAAGACCAAAGAAATTATCTCAACACATTACCATTTGCACAGTTTTTGGAAAAACATTTCACAATTTAAACAGATATGCTTTAGTTTCAATCATCAATACTTTCCCTTATATGTAAAATAAGCTTCAAGACTGAAGAAATTATCTCAACACATTACCATTTGCACAGTTTTGGAAAAACATTTCACAATTTAAACAGATATGCTCACAGTTCCTAGGTTATTAACTTGCAAAGAAAAATAAAATTTTCACAATACTTATTTTCTTTTCCTTTCTTTGCATATTTAAGCTAGCACAAAATCACAGGGGAAAAGAATAATCCCCCTAACCAACGAGACTAGTCACATCATTGCGCCTCCACCCAAACCAACTTCACACCCATAATAGTTTCAGGACAATGATCAGTATAAGTTGATCTCCCAATGACCATCTGATCCCAGCCAGATTTGGTCAAGGATTCGTAATGTGAGCATTCAATCCTCATATGGATTCCACTGGCCAACCAGCTCCTTGATGATAGCAATTTATTTTTTCCTTCCACAATCTCCTTTGTCCTCCTATTTTACCTCAGGTTCATCATACCCTCTTGGATTTTTTTGGAAGTTTTTATTTCCCAAAGAGGAACTTGTGCAGGTAACCACCTAACCCATAATTTTCCAACTACCTGGGATGTGAGCTTATCTAGCATTTCTTCCCAATGTGAATTTATGGCTAACTGCATAAAGAATCTATGCATTTAATATATTAAACAAAATATTTCCTTTCAATAATCCTTCGAACTTCACCTGACCCATTAAACAAAATAGTTTCTTTCTTACCCTCAATAAATAAATATTTACCAATTTTACAAGGGGATATTACATATCCCCCCCACTTGAGTGAAACACTATCCTTAGTGTTTTCCAGCCTCTGGAACAGGTTGGGTCCATTCGAGAATACACAGACATTCAACTAGGAACTCTTTCTCTCGTTCGACCTACATTCACAATCATAAAAGCTGTCATTAGTTATCCATCAATCATTATTTAAGAAACATATATATAGCCATTTCACACTTTATTACAGGCACCATAAGCACTTGTTTATGTACCCAAAAAGGGTCATCAGTATTCATCACAACTCAACAAGGGTTAGAAACTTGCACTTAATAAGAGTTAACAACATCACTATAACCTTATCAACAATAGAAGTAAATCATTTTACTTACCCAACAACTATGTCAATCAATAGAGATCCCACCATGTGGTTCTATTGTAAATTTCAGATCATGGAAGTACCAATTCCATTTGCATTATTTACATAAAGTTAATAGTATTTCAGAAACCATTTATTGTTCTTATCCTTTTTTTTTGTATAATATATTGCAACTAGTGTATTTTCATATTTGGTAACGTTATTATGCTCCCATTTAATTCCAAATGTTAGATATGCACTAGTTATGTATGAGTAAAGTTTAGGATAATTTCATTTTCCTGCCCTATTCAAAGCAGCTACGTTGTTGTCAACTTGTCCAAGTAAACTTAGTTATGCCCATCTTGGTCTGCTTGTTATTTTCTTTTAACGTGACACCACGAGTCCCCTTTGCAACGTTCCTTCAATTTTTGCCCCTGTCACCCTGCATTATAGGTTGTTGTTGATGAAGGTTTTATGTAATTTTGCTTCCATGTACAATCATAAGATTTCTTCCTTTTGTGCTTGTAAGCTTATTGATTGTGTCGCACTCACTATGTTACTCTAATATAATGCTTTTATTTTACATAATTTCATAACATGTTACTCACTTCATTCAATTGTAGGTTATTTTACTATCTTTGATCTGCAAGCTCTTGTGGACAACAATTTTATCCCAATGTAATAATAACTAAATATCTTATTATACCATTCATATAGTAATCATACTAGTTATCACCATCTTTTCTTTCTAATTTCAAGGAAGATTTCCTTACCTTGTCCCCATGATGGCTCACAATGAGTGATCTACCCTTTAGGAACCATCATAATTTCATGATTTCAAATAAGCCACAACCAAACATCACCAATTACTTCAACTCACCATCTTCATGTCAAATAGTATCTTAGTCCTTTGTTCAAGTGGACTTAGTTCTGTCCACATTAATTATCCGTCGATTGCTTAATTTGGTTGGTTTCTTTATCTTATTTTTTTCCTTCTGATCTTATACAATAGGCCATTGAGGCTAGAAGCACAAAGTAATATTAAAAAAATCATTGTGAATATTCAAGGACATAACTTCATATAGTATGAGCATACTTAAAATCAACAAAGTATAATAGGAAAATTATCAATCTTACAACAATACTTCTCTGACACACTTCACTCATTAGTTTCTCTCAACTCACCTCTTGGGTTTTTATCCCCTTCTATTCTACAAATTATTATGAAGGTTTCTGGAGTATACATGGGGACTTTGCCTTGCATATTTTGTTCCTGTTAGCTGCCTCAACACCTCATATTAGCATGGTTGCCTTAGCATTGATTTTGTAGGTACATGTTCATTTCAAGTTCTTTAAAATACTTATCTTGGGAAACATTGATTGTTGGCACATTGCACTTCCTATGTTAACACATCACATGATAATAGGCATAAGTAATGTTTTTGTCAATCTTCTAGCAAATTTCTCTTTACCATAACTTTATTTTTTATTTTTGAATCATATGCCACATTTCCTTAGTTACCTTACTAATCACACCTTTTTTTTTCTACCTATACTCACCATCAATTCCTCAATTCACATTAGAAAAATAGACCCCCTCCCCCCAAAGTATTTAATATACACATTCATTATTTCATGTATCTTATTGTGTATAACAACATATTTCCTTAGTTATTCTGTTTCTAGCTTATGCTAGTTTCCAAAATTTTAAGAAAAGTCGTAGACCAACAACGACCAGATTAAGAGTTTTCCCTTATATTTTACGGTTGCATCCGTTTGGAATATGTGTGTGTGTGTGTGTGTGTATCTTTTCCAATGGAAAAATTGTAATCTTTCATTAAGTAAAAAAATTACATGTAGTAGATGCCATTGTGCATATGCGAGTACTGTTGATCCATGACCAATTTGAAACAAACTGCAACAAAATATGAATGACCAAGTCATTTCCTGTACATATTCGGATTGTTTGTCTATATATCAACAAATATAAATATTTACATATTTTGATGAAACTATGATATAAAAAACAAAAAAATTATATAATTAGGGCCTATCCACCCTATGGTATTCCTGGTCTATGTATAGCCTATGGTCATATTGGTAGAAGTCTGCTCCCATCTATTCAAAGATTATCCACATGCCTCAGGGAAGTAGGGAGCCCTCCTTGGAAAGTTTGTCAGCATCTTCATTATATTCCCTGTATATATGATGACAAGAGGCTGAGTTAAACATTGCTTTGTAATTGTAGACTTCATCTAGAATGTTTTGTAGAGAAATAGCATGATAATGATTTTTGTTGTTGAACCAATTGATAATAATTTTGGAATCCCCATAGATCTGAATAGAAGTGCAATCATGTGCTAATGCAAAATGGAGCAGATGTCTGAGGGTAATAAGCTTGGCAAAGTTGTTTGTACCCTCCCCTAGACCTAATTGGACCTTAAAGAAATGTTGATCAGAGATGTATAGCATGAAACCCCCTTCGCAACCATGTGGTTGGGCAACTCCATCGAAGTAAGCCCATGGCTTGGATTTATCGATCCAACTCGGTGTCAAGGGTCTACGAGTGTGAGGGTTTGCCTCTTCTGGGATATACTGATAAGCTGCTATGGCCTTAGCAATGAGAAGTGGCCATCGGTCAGATTCATTCTTGAAAATGATTTTGTTTCGGGTATGCCATAAGATCCAACTGATGATGAGAGGTAGGCATTGTGCCTTAGCTCCCTTTTCTGCTGGAATCTAGTTTTTCCATGCTTGGAGAATAGAAGTGCCTTTCCATGCATTCTGCATAGAGATTTGTTGAGTTGTAGCTTGCCAGAATTGTGTGACAGTCGAATATCGGAGAAACAAGTGTTCATTGTTTTCAGTGTTTTCATTGTAGAGAATGCACCAGGTCAGGCCATGAATAGATCTGTGCATAAGGGCATCGCCTGTAGGATTTTTGCTACATAAAGCACTCCACATGAAGAGGCATTCCCGGGGAGGAGTTTTCATTTTCCAGATCTGTTGCCACCTTGTTTGAGAGTGTGTAGGCTTGCGATCTACGAGAACTTGATTGTATCCCTGTTTTGGTGTGTATTTCCCATGCTCAGCTGGGATCCAAACAAGTACATCTGGGTCATGATTTAGGTGTACATGAGCTTCAGACAGAGCTGATAGATATGAATCCCAGGACTGTTTCCATTGTGCAGGAATATTCAATTTAGGTGTTTTCCTCCAGTTTTGTCTGAATATAGTGTTGTGCTTGGGATCGACAATGTGTGCAATCATCCAGTTATTCTTGTGCTGTAGGTATTGTATAAGTTCAGGTGGTAAATGATATCTATTTCCCCCTCCTATCCAGGGATCAATACCAATGCGAACATATGCACCATTGTTAATGCGCCATGCCAAGCCAGATCTAATGAAAAGCATCGATTGAAGGATTGCCTTCCATATTATGGAAATGCCCACCGAAGGCCATTCTGGTAATCTTACAGTACAATAATTGCAGCGGCCATATATACTTGTGGTAGGACACAATTGTCCAAATATTATGTGAAGTGAGGAGGGACTAGCTCATCTTGGCTGCAAGAGCTTGGCCAAAAATAGATAGGTCTTTTAGTCCCCATCTCCCCCCCCTTTTTGGCAATGTGATTTTCTTCCAACTTACCCAAGAAAAGGTTTTACCTTCCTTTTGTTCGTTCCAAAGATATCGATAGCATATCTATTGGATGTGCCCGATGATTCCCCGAGGGATCTAGGCAAGTGACATCCAATATACAAGGGTGGCTTCCAGGACATATTTTATCAGGACAAGGTGTCTAGCTCTTGATAGGAATCTATGATTCCAAGCTTTCAAACTCTTCTCAATTTGAGTCACTAACTAGATCTAGTCAGCAATCCAGTAACTATGGGGTTTAATCCAAAAACCCAAGTATTTCAAGCCCTCTGAGAGATTATGCAATTGATAGTGGAAAAAATGGAGGGCAGCTCTATCCTCCTGTGGGGTGGTGTGAGATAGAGTAATAGTATATTTTGCCTGATTTGTAGCCATACTAGTGGCTTTTTCAAAGAGAATAAGAATGCCATGGAAGGAAGAAGAATACCTGATTCTTCCATCTAGGAATATCATAACATCATCAATGAAAAGGAGATGTGTGAGATGACAATGTTCATTCATTTTCAGTCCTTTGAGTCTGCCATCCCAGTTTGCAATGCCAATGAGCCTACTGAGACCTTTCATCACTATTAGAAATAGAAGGGGAGACAGGGGGCATCCTTATCAGAGTCCACGTTTGGCATGAAAGAAATGGGATGTAGAGCCATTAATAATAACACTAAAATATGCCAAGGATATGTAGCAGATAATCCAGTCTGTGAAAGCTAGAGGGAATCCTTAGTGGATCAGGATCATCTTAATGAAGAGCCAGCTGACACGATCAAATGCCTTCGCAAGATCTATCTTGAGGATGATGCTTTTCAGATTTTTAGCTTTGATAGAGTAGATGGTTTCCTGGGCAGTGCCTATGGCCTCATGAATCTGCCTATTTTTTAGAAAAGAAAATTGCTTAGGAGAAATGTGATGGGAGAGTATAGGTCAGAGCCTGTTTGTGATGATCTTTGCAATGATTTTGTATAGGGTATTGCAGAGAGAGATGGGTCGGAAATCATTGAAGGATGTTGGAGAGTCAGATTTTGGAATGAGAGCAATAAAGGTGGCATTGATTGCCTCATACATTTTCTAAGAGGTCCGACTCTCTTCTACTACATTGAGGAGGTCATTCCCAATGAGGTCGAAAAAAGCTAAGTAGAATTCAATGGGCCATCCATCAGGGCTAGGGCTTTTATCTTTCTAAAACCATTTTAGTGTCCCTTTGAGCTCATCTCTAGTGACTAGAGAGGTTAGCTCAACTGCCTCTTCTGGATCAACAAATCTTGGGAAGTGCCCTACTACTTGAATGATTTCAGCTAGGTTTGAGGCAGGTGGCTCCCTGTAGATTTGTTTGAAATGTGAGATACCCAATTATGATATTTGATTGAAGGTTTTTTCAATACTTCCATCTGGTGAGGGCATTTTCCAAATGGTGTTGGAGGATTTTCTTCCCTTGGAAAAGTTTTAGAAGTACCTTGTGTTCTCACCCCAACTTTGAGCCAGATCGCACCGCTCTTGAGTCTCCAGGTTTCTTGTCTTTCCTTCAGAATTCTGGCTCTTTGATTTTCTAGCTCAATCAAATTTAGCTTGGCTTCAGGACTTAAGAATCCCCTATTGTGTTTGTCCATAAGGTGCACCAAGAATGATTCAATAGATGTGAGGGTATGGAAATCCCTTTGGATTTTTTCCTTTGCCTACTTAATAGTAAGCTTCTTGAGATGCAGTAGATTTTGACAAAAGCCCGCAACCTAAGTGTGTCCTTGGGAGGGAGGATTTTGCCTCCAGAAGTCTGTAACTAGCCTAATATAGGAGGGATCTAGAAGCCAAGATGAATTTAACTTGAACGTGGCTTTGGGCTTGATCGGAGGACTTTATATCTCAAGGTAGATAAGAGAGTGGTTAGAGATGCCTCTGGTTCCAACCCACTGCCTGTAATGAGATAATCACTGCATCATTGGATTTTAAGAAGGAAATAGTCCAATCTTCTAGCGAGGGCAACCTCTCCAACTCTTTATTCCTCCTTGTTGGCAGGAGTCTATTCATAGGGATATCAGTGAGGTGAGCTTGATCAAGGAGGTTCTCCATGATATTAGAGAGTGGGTCAATCTATGCCGATGATCCCCAAGACTCACTATATCCAATGGAGAAATTTAGATCCCTGCCTAATATGAGATTGTATGGAGAGGTAAGTAAGAGATTTAGAAGTTGATTCCAGAATGCCTTGTGACCGTGGCATAGCCCATAAACATTCATGACATGGAGATCCATCCCCAGCTTAGCAGGAA